>JAKELG010000384.1:0-35671 GCA_021527035.1 Lactarius vividus | reverse complement strand
TTTCTGGAGTATGAGGCGGGCGATGACAGGATCTATGTGTGGCTTGGTGGGGTTGATGGTGCGAAGTACAACAGGATACTCAGCTTCATTTAGTGTAGCTGAGGCCCATTGGATATCTGGCTGGAACGTGGCTAGCCAGGGGTACCCTAGGATGATGTCTTCTCCTCCTACATCGGTGACGAGGAACCTCATGTCCTTCTTGACTCCTTTGGTCTCGACTTCGAGATCCACGCAGTGGGTTATCTTGCCCCCTTTGTTGTGCGTGCCGTCAATATTCCAGATCTTTCAATGACGGTCTAACTCTTTGAGGCCTAGCCTCATTCTTCTTGCGAAATCCAGATGGATAAAGTTGTTAGTGGCTCCGGAGTCCACTAAAGCTCATTTGTCGGCCATGGCGTAACTTGCGTGCAATGAAACTGGAACATGCATAGATTGATAGTGCATTATGAACACAGAATTACACCGTAATGCCCTCACCCAGGCCGTTGGGTTTAGGCGCTTTGAAAATCCTCTCGCCCCATTAGGTCCCGTACTACCAAGTCCCTAGCCTCTTCATCAAGGTTTCGAACTCCGTTTATCCAGCTGGTCGCCCGTTCTTGAGGCGTCTCAGTGGTGGCACAGGCGCCGCGGCTGCTGCCGCTGTCGTCTTCGAATTGAATAAGGGGTTCTTCATGTACGCTTTGAACTTCCTCGATGAACGCGCCATGTCCCTGGCGAGGTTGCCAGTTCTGATTGTTGCGCTGATGGCATGGTTGGAGACAGTTACAGGAGAAGTGACCTGGTTTGCCGCAGTTGTAGCAATTGATGTTCTTCATGTCCACAATCCCTTTGCCTTGCTGACGACCTCCCTGAGGCGTGTACAGTGATTTGGTGTAGTCTATTTCTTTGGACCCCGCAAGACGGGCACGGACTCTACCTGGGGTGGTGTCCATCGCATTGGGGTGGTTTCGGAACGCTTGCCACCCTTGTCGGGGCTGCTGTGGACGATTTGGAGCATTGAACATCCTTAGAGAAGTGTTGCCCAGCTTACCGGGTCCTGGGGGTTTACGTCCCCCCAAATGCATCTGTAGATGCATCCATTTACGTTGTTGCTCCAATACTGCCACTTTCCACTGGGCATAAGTGTTGGGGCTGTGGAAATTGTACACATTCTTGTATAGCTCAACAGGGATTCCGCTGGTGAACTTGTCGAGGACGAGTGAGTCATCGAATCGGTATCCTGCCTCGCGCACAGCTTTCTCAAATTTGGCGATATAGGAGTCAATGTCTTGTCCCTCCATTCAGAATCCCTTTTGGAGGTCTTGTTGTGCACGCTCCCTTTCGAGAGTGTCGGCGAAGGTGTTACAGAAGCTGAGTTCAATTGCTTCCCAAATCCACTTGTTGTAGGGTCCATGTTTGGCTTTGTATGCTTTAATCCACTTGGTGGTAGACAGGACCCACTCGTTGACGTGATCCCCTTGAATATAGGTTAGGAAGATTAGTGCTTTGCGATAAGGGAGAGTGAATGCAGGGTTGTTGTAGTTAGTTTCCACGAAAAGCTCCCATTGGGTGAGGAATTGCTGGACTCTAGTGCGATCTCCCATGAATACGAGGGGTTCCTTGCCCATGAACTTCTCGGGTTTGGTTCTGCTTGAGACGTTTGGTCCAGTGAAGAGGGGTCCTCCAGGATCTCCTCCTCCTCCTCCGTCATCTCCTCCTCCTCCGCCCTCTCCTCCGGGCGGGCCTCCTCCGTGGCTAATACGCGCAGGTTCCTGGAAAGTGGTGGGTTGTTCAGTGACGGTAGTTGTCATGTCTGTAGGGATAGACTCAGCTAGTAGCCCCAACTGGGCTTCTTCTTGTTCTTCTTGGGCTTTGAGGATGCAAATTTCCTCTGGGTTGCTGGCAAGGGATGGAGAAGGTGCTGGTGTCTTGGGTGTGGGTGATCGAATGGGCTCTTCTTCTTCTCCGTCAATGGGTCCCCACTGATCTCTTGTGGTTACTTCGCTTTGGAGTACATCGAGGTGGAGGCTTGAGCCTGCAGGTCGGACAACTTGTAATTTGTAGTGGAGTGCGTCCCACTTGAGTTCAGTCCAACAGGTGTGTTCGAAGTTGAACTCTACTGGGATAAGTCCTGTAGTACCGTCTTTATAGGTGTAAGAGATGACGTAGCCTGGGTCTCCTTGTTCAGTCTGCCAAAATGCTCCTTTGAGGTATTGCTTGGGGACATTGCGTTCCCCTCTTCTGTCAATGTGATACAGTCGGAATGGGATCCAAAGATCTCAGGTTGTTACTGCTGTGGAAGCCACGTTGAAGGATCTTGGTCTTAATGTAACGTCTACCACGGACGTTGGCCTGACTTAGGCGTCAGTATAACATGGGTTCCCTTCTGGACGAAAGCGATGGTTGTCGGGGGAGTCAGGGATGACTGCTGGGTGACGCTGATAGGCTCTGAGGTGGTCTCGATAGGTGTAGAGAGGGAGATCAAGAGGGACGTTTGGGGGAGGACTGGGGACTTTACGGATATACCTCCAACTGGGGTGGTCGACGATGTAGTAGCACTTGTAGGGTCTTGCAACCTGGGAGTTGAGGTATTCAAAGACGAGATGACACGTGGTACCACTTGGGTAAGTGACGGTCGGCGTATCCACCATTCACAAGGGAACTGGGGAGTAAGGTCACGGGGATCCCTCTTGGTCTCGAAGGGATATTGTAACGTCTACCACGGACGTTCATCTGACTTAGACGCTGTTGTGACGTGGGTTCCCTCGGGGGTGGAATCTATGGTTGTCCGAGTGCTCTGGAAAGACAGAGGGATGCGGCCAATACGTGCCTGTGGAATCCCTGTAGGTGTATAACGTCTCTTCGATGGGGACGTTGGGAGGCGGACTGGGGACTTTGTGTATGTACTCCCACTCAAGGTTGTCGACGATGTAATAACAGTGGGTAGGGTGAGCGGTGCGCGAGTTGAGGTATTCGAAGACGAGATGACACGTGGTACCAGGCGGGTAAGTCACAGTTGGCTGATCTACCATTCACGAAGGAAGATGGAGATGAAGTCACGGGGATCCCTTCTTGGTCGGAGGGATATGCCGGAGCTAGCTCACTTAGGGACACTGCGAGTCCCTAGCACAGAAGACGAGTGGAAGTGGTGGTAATTGAAGAAGACCAAGATGGGGATCCTGGTCCGCAGTACTACGAATTTAAATACAAGTAAGGGAGTTAGTTCCAACTCCGCTTGAACTCGTAGGTAGCCAATCGCGTAAGTAGCGTACTCTAATAATAGAATGCGCAGTCATCGTCGTAATCCGAAACACGTACAACAATAAAGCATCGGTCAGCAAGCCTAATCACGATCACGTACAACAATGGGGGGTCATCAGTCAGCACAACACGAGGCGGTAAGATCCGAAGTCCATGACGTATTACTGCTAACGTGCCGAGTCATCACAAACACGTCAGAGTCCACAACCGGTCCGGGCAGTCCGAGACGAAACGTAACATCACCCCCTTTTCAGCGTCAAGCCCCAGCTTGACCACGCATGATGGCTAGGGGGTTAGTGCCGACCTCGCGCAGAGCCCTGATCCGGGCTATCTCTTCCTCGTCCTGACTCGCCTTGGGTCCGCGGTGGAGCGACGCTCGCACGTTCTCGATGCGGTCTACCGCATGTGCTCGCTGAAGCCGGGCGACACACCTGTTGCGCTCGATCTCTATGCGCTCTAGCTTCATCTGCTCCGCCGCCAACCAATGTTGCTGCGCGCGCCATCCCAATGTCATACAGCGGTATCGATGGACTTCGGCCATGAGGGTCGCGTCCTTCATGTGAAGGAGCGCCTGGTCGACCGAATCGACTAGTCCCGCGTCGGAGAGCAGGAACGTGAGGTCATCGTCGGTGTAAGTGGGGGAAGAGGACTGCTCGTCGTAATAGGGGACGGCGTGGACAGGTTTCCCGTATTGTTGGTTGCATCCGGCCCTGAAGGCCAAGACGAAGGGGTCGGCGGTGAGGATGAGCTGAGTATACCGGGCGGGCCAAAGACGTTCCTGAGCGTCGCGAATCTGAAAGGGAATGTAATGGACTCCCCTGTTGAACTGGTACCCCCTGGGAGGGGGTGTCTCCGCACGACTCTCGGCCTCCTGCACAAATTCCTCTTCTGAATCGCGGCAAAGCGCGGATGGATACGACGCCGGTAGTGTGATAGCTTCCCCGGTGGGTCCGCAAAGCGGGGGGGTTTCCGAGTGTGTCGTGGTGAGATGGGTGGCGTAACGTAGATACTGATGCGCCTCGAGACGTTCCGCCGGGTCGTACGGGTCCCCGCCTTCGTCGGGTCCCGGTGGAGATACCGGTCGGCTGGGTACGTACCCCTGTTCGTTGCCTGCTGGGGTGGGCGCTCTGGTCGGGACATAATGGTCTCCGAGGTAGCTGGGCTGGTTGCTCTCGGAATAAACAGTGGGGGTCGGCGAAGGAACTGGGGATGTCCCAGGGGAAGGAGGACGACTTCCTCGTTGGTGAAGGGTGAGGGTAGCCGACAGGGGTGACGATGGCGTGGACTGTACTCGGTAAGGTGTGGATAATTCCTCGTTGACGACATAGCGGAAGTTGACTGGGGAAGAGGGCCTCATAAGTGGGGAGTGAAGTGAAGGAAGGAGATGGGGACGTCTCTTGGGATTTCCCTGCGCTTATATGCGTTTCTCTAGCGGGGTTTGAATTTTTGAACTCCCTTATCGCGTCGTTGGCGAATACGTCATCCTTGTCGACCCACTGGTTGTCCGAATCTGGGTATCCCTTCCATTTGACCAAATACTGCAATTTGCGACTTCTGCCGAACCGCCGAGAGTCCAGAATCTTCTCAACCTCGTATTCTTCTTCGCCTCCGACTAGATCTGGTGGTGGGCGCTGATAGTTTGGTCCGTGTGTGGGTGTTTCGCGATAAGGCGTCAGAAGGTCCACATGGAACACTGGGTGGATCTGCCACTGCATGGGAAGTTCTAATCTGTAATTGACTGCGGACATCACCTGAACGACCTTAAAGGGGCCGTGGCGTCGCGCCGCCAATTTCGCCGTTGGTTGATGTGTGCGTAAGTGGCGTCCTTCTAGCCACACTTGATCCCCGATTTGGAATTTGGGCATATCTTTGGCCTTGACCCACCCCTGCTGCGCTTTGATCATCAGTGACTGCGCGCGCTGTCGGAGTTCCTTGAACTGTTTGACCCTGAGCGCCACCTGCGGGATTGGTGATGGTCTATCGGTCCAGTCAGCGCGGGGGTTGTACCCCATGAGGAGCTGGAAAGGAGATTCTTTAGTGGTTTTGCTGGGCCAATTATTGTGGGTGAACTCAGCCATGGGGAGGTAGTGTATCCAGTCATCCTGTCGCTCGTTGACCCAGAATCGCAGGTATTGCTCCAGCCATTGATTCGTGCATTCCGATTGTCCGTCAGTTCGTGGGTGGTAGGCCGTGGAGATGTTCTGTTCGATGCCTAGAATCTTGCATAATTCGCGCGTGAACTTTGATGCGAATCGGGGGTCTCTATCGCTGATGATCTTCCCGGGCAAGCCGAATCTAGGGAACACGTGTTTGACGTATAGTGCTGCTGTGCCTTCGGCCGATATCTCTTCTTGGCACGGGATGAACAGGGACATCTTTGTGCAGTCGTGGTCCGTTATCGTGAGGATCGTATCGCAGCCCTGTGCTTCGGGAAGTTTAGTGATGAAGTCGAGCGCGATGGTTTCAAAAGGCATAGCTTCAGGTTTCAGAAATATTGGGCGCAGTGGTGCTTTGATGGCCCTAGTGTTGACCTTGATGCGCTGGCAGTCGGCGCACCCTTTGACGTAGTCCATAACGTCTTTTCTGAGCCCTGGCCACCAGTAGTATCGCTCTACGAGTTTGATGGTTCGGCTGATTCCCGGGTGTCCGTATACGGGGGGGTCGTGGTGATTTTTGACGAGTTCCCGTTTTTCCAGAAGTCCTCCCGTGACTACTCATCGTCCGTCCTTGTACCAGGTGCCTTCGATCTTCTTTAGTCCGTGTGGGTCTATCTGTCGTGAACCTAGAAACTCGTTCACGACTCAGGCGTTCAAGACCGTTCCGGACTGGCCCGGTCTTACGTAATCACCTTCCTAATTGGGAAATCTGGAAGCGGAGTTCGAATTTCATACTCCGACGATCACGTGATCGATCACGTGATAAGCCTCTGTTGATCCACCACGTGACGTAACCACGTGCAGAGCACCCCCCCTGAGGACTATGGAAGAGTCATTCCCATTTGTCAAGATCCACCCCACGATTTGGAGCAAATCGTACCATATCCGAGGAATTATCCCATTGGCTGATAGAGAAGACACATCGCCAACACGTCACCGACTGCGGCGCAGTCGTGCCACTGTCACGGATTTATCCTATTGGACTGTGGAGCAGTCACGTCATTATCGCGTCATATTGACTGCGGATTGCGTCATATCGCACCATCGACTGCGGAAGAGTCGTACCACCCTATGCATTATTCTGATTGGACTGCGGATCTATCGTACGATCCCATTACTTATTGCGATTGGACGCTATTATTAGAAGTACTCGGATATTCCCTGCGCAGTTTCCGCAGCACCCGTGGAAAGGCCCTAAGCCTGCCCTAAACACCTACGCACAGACCATGTCCCTAGGTATATAAGGCCTGCGAATTCCATGGATCAGTCCTCAGACTGTCCACTTTGTACTCCTCTCAAAGTCTGACAACTCTCCTGCCTGCCTCTCACCTCCTGTGCCCCTTCAGTTATTGGACGAAGCCCCTTTAACAAGCGCCACTACCCCTCAGCTGAGCGCTGAGTTCTGTCAACAGTGCCCCTTCAGTGAGTGGACGTAGCCCCTCTCACAAGCGCCACTATCCCTTGGCTGAGCGCCAAGTTCTGTTGGTCAAGCAAGCAGCCCTTCCCCAGTCCTATTCTCCCTACTGTTATCCGACACCTCGCCCCCGGCTCTACCAACCCCTTGTCAGATTAGAACGTATTTGTCGAGTGGCAGTACGTTCTTCACACTTGGACAGTCTCTTATTAGTCAGAGTTGACTAAAGAGTCTTGGGCATCCAGTGTCCGATTCCGAGTTCGATTTCTCTCAGTACGGAGACTGGGACGGCGATTCCAGTTCCTACTACAACGACACCCCCGCGAGCGTATCGCGCTATTACCCCGAGGCCCGTCGAGCAAGACCGGCACCAGCAGTAGTAAAGGAGGAGACTCCTGAAGCCCTCAGAGGAGAGGAAGAAGCACCGAGCGAAGAACCCGAGCCCCGCACCGAGCGCGCGCCCCCCACACCCAGTACCCCGACCATCGTGTCCCCGACCCCCACGTCCCCCCGCGCTAGACCCCTCGTACGAGACGAGCGGTTGATTATCGTTGACCGAGAAGGCAACGTAGTGTTCATCCCATCCCGCGCTGCAAGAGCGATTCCCCGAGCCCCCACCCCAGAGCCCCACGTATCCCCGCCACCCATCAGACCCGTCACCCCCCCGATCCCAGCTCCGGAACCCGAGCAACCCCAGCAGCAACAGCAGCAAGACCCCCAGCGCCCCGGAGAACCCCTGGAACTATTAGAGTTCCTGTTAGTACTGGCCTTATTGTCAACTACAAGAAGAGTAGTTGTACATAGATTTAGAGATTGAACTGTAAACCGAGCGGTTTAAGTTTTATCTAGAGTATTCCCCTTCGCGTGCTTAGAGACATAAGGACTAAGAACCGAGTGGTTTTAAGTGCCTTGAGCTAACCTACTGCGGCTTGAGTGAGCCAGAGTACTTGAATTTTTAGGAAAATTCATCGAGTTCGACTGAGCGTTCAGTCCAAGAAGATCAACTGAGTATAATTACTAGTTGAACAAGAGCAAGACTTGAGGAAGTCTACCACCCCAGTGAATGAGTAACCAGAGAGCGCTTACTCAAGAAGAAGACAATCTCGTCCCTGTGTATTTCGGCAACCCATTCTTCTCCCTAGAAGATAACCTTGTGTACGCCACTTGGAGAGGATCCCTTGTTTCAAGCCCCAACGGACGATTTCCGTGGACCAGCGTCGTTACCCAGAGAACACTCCGTGTACAAGACTTCGAGGAAGCCTACCCTAACATCAGCAAAGTCCGAAACCTCAATTGGCTAGTCCTTAGAGGAACCTTCAAAAACAGAAAGGTCTCTTGGAACTTCATCAGAGACGCTTGGACCTACAACAACAACCGAGAAGTTCGGTTTACAGACTCTGCTGAACCATCGGAGAGTGAAGAGCTTTCACCGACCCCCGCCGACAGTAACGCACCCGAATCCGACAGCGAACAAGCGGAAGTTTCGCAGATCCTAGAAGAAACAACACAAGTCCTCACTGGTCTTTTATCCCGAGTAGCGTCAAGACCAGCCTCCCCCCGAGCCTCCCCCAGAGTAATACCAGGACCCCCAGAGCAGAGTCGACTGAGAATAGCGACTACCCCCCCGAGATTACCTTCCCCACCGTTAACAAGAGCAACGGTACCCCCCCGAACCCCCTCCCCGAGTAACCCAGTAACCATGGCAGCGAGACCACCAGTAAAGATTCTTGGTGCAGCGCCTGAGCCCTATGACGGAAAGCCCGACAATGCAGAAGCGTTTTGGAATAATCTGGCCAATTATTTCCATCTTAATCAAGCAATCTTCGACACAGACGACAAGAAGATTTCCACGGCCCTGACCTACTTCAAGGCAGGGACTTCAGCGGGCGAGTGGGCTCAAGATAGGCAGAAGACCGCGTTAAATCCGACAGCAGCTGGAGCAGCTGTTACCTTTGGAACATGGGCACAATTCAAGACAGACTTCGACAAACATTTTATCCCCGCGCATACAGCGATGGAAGCCACCAACCTCATGTACACCCTGAAGATGGGCACCCGACCGTTCAATGAGTGGTACCAAGACTGGTCCACCCATGCCAAGAGGAGCGGTGCGAATGAGCAAACCCAGATGTTCGCTTTCCGGCAAGCGATTCCGAGCAATCTTCATGAGAAGTTGATGGGCATCTCCCCCCTCCCGACCACCCTCGCCGACCTAGTAGAGAAAGCTAGGGAATTCGATCGTGTATACCGGGTATACACTGGAGTCCAGATAAATGGTCACGAGAAGAAGTTTGTTTCAGGACGAGCGGTCCTGACCCAAGAGAAGAGCAAGAGCAGTTCTTCAAGGTCCAGAAGGTTCAAGGACAGGAACAAGTCGGAAAAAGAGTACCGGTTCAAGAATCAGCTATGTTACTACTGTGGCGAGTCAGGCCACATACTCCGAGACTGCGAGAAGAAAACGCAGGACAAGAAGGCTAGCGGTAGCCAGATGGCGGTGCGGACTGCCTTCATAGGCGAAGAGCAAGATCAAGAGATGATCGAAGCCTATGACGAAACCCTGGATGATCACCCAGCTCAGATGTGAGCTAGTCAAGAGTTCCGCTGAAGTAAACCTGTGGGCCAGAGTTGGTCGCTTTCCCGTCGAAAATTACTTCAAGCACCGGAGGACCAGAGTTGGTCGCTTCACATCATCATCCAGTAGAGCCAGAGGTGGCTGAGTGTTCTAGGAACCAGAGCTGGTTGCCTAATAAAACCCTGTGGGCCAGAGTTGGTCGCTTGTTCTAGGAACTGCTGGCAGTTGCCTAATGAAATCCTGTGGGCCAGAGTTGGTCGCTTGTTCTAGAAACCAGAGTCGGTTGTCTAACGAAATCCTGTGGGCCAGAGTTGGTCACTTGTTCTGAGGGCCAGACGTGGTCGCTCAATGGAACCCTGCGGGCCAAAAGGCAAATTGGTCTCTTCTGCGGGCCGAAAGGTCTCTTCTGTGGGCTAACAAGCAAATTTAGTCTCTTCTGTGGGCCGATGCGGAAATCCGGTCTCTTCTGTGGGCCAAATGACAAGATAACATTGTGGCCTCTTCTGCGGGCTGACGAGCAAATACCAGTCTCTTCTGCGGGCCAAATAATGGACAAATTTTGGTCACTTCTGTGGGCTGACGAGCAAATACCAGTCTCTTCAAAAAAGAATCAAGACGATTACTTCAAGTTCGACCTGAGCAAGAAAGGTCAATGCACGATGACTTCTGGTGCATTGTGTTCAGGAAGACACCATAAAAACTCCAAAAAGCGATCTTGAGGAAGATCAAGCGCGTATCAAGCAAATACACCTGTGGATCAAGACGATCACTTCCGGCGCTATATATGTTGAGCAACATCCCCACCCCCGAGTCAGACCAGAGATAAAGGCCATCCAGCATACATCGAGCGATGTTCCACCCCGAGTCATGTCGAGCGACATTCCCCCCCAGTCCCCGGTGTTTTCTGTCAAAATTTCGTCAAAATTTTTTCGGATTCAACTTCATTCACAACAAAGTCAAGTCGACAAGTCGAGGAACTGTCCGGTGTCCAGTCCCGTAAAAAGGGGATAGCGAATAAAGTTGAAGAAAACAGTTGAAGAGGTTTCAAATTTTCAAACACCACCAAAGCATTTTTTCAAGAAACGCAGACGGATACATGGCGTTGAGGAAAAAATCAAGTTTTCAAGTACCCCCCGGAGATATTTTTCAAGAAACGCAGACGGATACATGGCGTTGAGGAAAATTTCAAGACATAGACATTCAGCAAGAATGATGTCAGAAGATGGAGTCATCTTATCCAGTTCCACCTCGAGATCCCCGACACACGTTTTCCGAGTAACGCACAAGTCTTTGCGTTGAAGATAGAGCTATCTTACCTGTGTCAAGAACCATCATGGTCCTACCCAGTCCTACCCACCCGAGAAAGTTGTGCAACTTTACCACCCCCGGACATGATGCAGCGTATTTTTTCCTTCCTTGAAGAGGAAGAGGACCCCCAGTTCCCGAGTCCCTGAAGTTACTCCCGAACCCATCCCCGATATCCGACAATCCCTTTCCAAAGGAACGACCCTGACCCTTGTTAAAGAGAGAACAAGTCAATCAGTGCTAAGCGGTGTAGCACAGTGTTAAAAAGGGGATACTGTCGTGAACCTAGAAACTCGTTCACGACTCAGGCATTCAAGACCGTTCCGGACCGGCCCGGTCTTACGTAATCACCTTCCTAATTGGGAAATCTGGAAGCGGAGTTCGAATTTCATACTCCGACGATCACGTGATCGATCACGTGATAAGCCTCTGTTGATCACCCACGTGACGTAACCACGTGCAGAGCACCCCCCTGAGGACTATGGAAGAGTCATTCCCATTTGTCAAGATCCACCCCACGATTTGGAGCAAATCGTACCATATCCGAGGAATTATCCCATTGGCTGATAGAGAAGACACATCGCCAACACGTCACCGACTGCGGCGCAGTCGTGCCACTGTCACGGATTTATCCTATTGGACTGCGGAGCAGTCACGTCATTATCGCGTCATATTGACTGCGGATTGCGTCATATCGCGCCATCGACTGCGGAAGAGTCGTACCACCCTATGCATTATTCTGATTGGACTGCGGATCTATCGTACGATCCCTACGTTTATTGCGATTGGACGCTATTATTAGAAGTACTCGGATATTCCCTGCGCAGTTTCCGCAGCACCCGTGGAAAGGCCCTAAGCCTGCCCTAAACACCTACGCACAGACCATGTCCCTAGGTATATAAGGCCTGCGAATTCCATGGATCAGTCCTCAGACTGTCCACTTTGTACTCCTCTCAAAGTCTGACAACTCTCCTGCCTGCCTCTCACCTCCTGTGCCCCTTCAGTTATTGGACGAAGCCCCTTTAACAAGCGCCACTACCCCTCAGCTAAGCGCTGAGTTCTGTCAACAGTGCCCCTTCAGTGAGTGGACGTAGCCCCTCTCACAAGCGCCACTATCCCTTGGCTGAGCGCCAAGTTCTGTTGGTCAAGCAAGCAGCCCTTCCCCAGTCCTATTCTCCCTACTGCTATCCGACACCTTCGCCCCCGGCTCTACCAACCCCTTGTCAGACTAGAACGTATTTGTCGAGTGGCAGTACGTTCTTCACACTCGGCCTGGTGGAGGATAGCAAGAAGGTCTACTTGCAGCCCCTTTACGCCGAGCCCCACATCAAGGCCACGGGCAAGGAGCAGTACCCGCAAGAGGACATGCACCTCTTCGCCGGGGGGTATCACGACCGCCCCCGCCTCGACCGCGCCGTCGCCGAACTCCATGACGCGAGCCTCAAGGTGGAGATCCACCGCTACCACTCATACGCATACGAGGCTGAGAGGATGGAGCAACGGCTCCATCAGCTTGCCGCCGTGCTCGGAGGGATCAAGGGGGAGTTGGGACATAGTAAGTTCCGGCTCGAGATGGCTAACGCACTAGAAAGAATCAAGGAAGTACAGGAGGGCTGGATGGCAGGACCCCGCCTTTGCCGGTGTTGTGGGCGCCACGGCTGAAAAGGGGGTGATGTTACGGATGGACAATACAAGGTATGAAGTGGACGCTTACTATACGGTTGTGACTACGGTAGTAAGCAGAGATTAGTCACGGACTTCAGCATCAGTCAGTGCGAATAGTATTAGCATGTGATTGTTAGTATTACTCATTACTAGTACAGCGATAGTAGGGTTCGAGCTACTTACGCTATATGATATCGGACTCACAGAGGAGCTTTTTTTTTTTTTTTTTGAATCAATTTATATCCCAGAGCAGTAGTGCGAATACAAAGCCGGTACTACGGATGTACATGTTACTCTGTGTGGAAACCAAACCCTCGGTGTAACCCCAGCCAGCTTATTGTGACAACTCCTTATATAGTAACTAACGGAGGCTAATTAACCCCTAAGGGAATCGCATGTCCGTGTGACACTCAGTGACGGAAGGGTAGTCGATGCAGTAAGGACGAGAGTAAGTAAGCATGATTATCACTGTAGATATAGATATGGTAGGTTATGTCCAATTAAGGGCATATCGTCCAATTAAGGGCGGGGTGATGTCAAGGGGTCAAGTGTCAGTGTGTACCCTCCCAGAGGGGACATAGTATGGTCCGGAGTAATGGTTAGGTAAGGGGATGTGTTAGGTCCCCTAGGTGCGGTCTCCCAGCCAGTCTGTGCGTGTGTCATCCAAGTCCTCATCCCTACCTCCCACGCCTTCATCGCGCCTTCCTCACCTAATCCAGCCCTAGGCTGGTCCTTCCGTGCCGTCATGGACCCTTTCTGACTCAGCGAATTGGTGGTATCTCCAGGCGAGGATCACCCTCGGCGTCAACCATTTTGGAGGACTGGGGCACCACCCCCAGCCGGCCTCAGGGACTGTGAGGGCTCCGATGCTTGCGTAAGCCTTTATGTCTTCGGAGGTGTGTTCCAATTGGGGTAGGTCGGGGCTTTGGAACTGGAGTCGGGTTGGTCGGGTTGAGTCGGGACGTAGTGTGGGATTGTTGGAAATGGAATCGGAGAACTGGGTGTGGGGTGGAGTAGGAAAGTGCTGACGGGCGGGTAGTGCGGGCCGCTGAGGGCCCAAGTTGGTGGCGCGATGCCACAGGGTGATGACTAATGAGTGCCCCTGTCAGGAATATTGCCTGAGCGAGGATTGAACCCGAGGGCTCGCCCCAAGCTCTCCTGAACAGGGTAGGGGGTGGTGGGCGTGCCCACTGCACCATCCACCCCCTCACAGAGGAGCTTTAAAGCTGCCTCTTTACATGTATAAATAGTGGACTGGAAAGACCAAGATACGCCATCTTGGTCTTCTTCTAAATACCACTTCTCTCTCATCTACTTGTCGAGCCTTCATGCTTCGAATCCTCAGATTCCCTTGACCTTCGAGTCTAAGGCCATCATCATTTCATATCAACAAGTCTTTGTTGCTTTTGTAACACTACCACAGCGTTAGTCTGACTAGGACTTGTACGAAGGCATTCACGACTTAGTGAGTTTCGTAGCAGCGGATATAAGTCCACAGGATCCCTTGGAAAACGACTAAGGCGATTCAAAGAGCTTTGAGGACTAGGACCAACAGCACAACGGCTTGATGGTTCGAAATGATGATTGCCTTAGACGCGAAGGTCAAGGTAAAACAGAGTTTATCAAGACACGAAGGTCCGAAGATGGAAGACAATAAGTGGTATTAGAAAGAAGACCAAGATGGCGTGTCTTGGTCTTCTAAGGCCACTATTTATACATATAAGAGGTAGCTTTAAAGCTCCTCTGTGAGTCCGATATCCCATAGCGTAAGTAGCTCGAACCCTACTACCGCTATCCTAGTAATGAGTCATGCTAGCAATCACATGCTAGCACGATGTGTGGCGACTAAGTCCATGACTAATTCCTACTTACTATCGTAGTCATAACCGTATAGTAAGAGTCCACTTCATCTCCGTATTGTATTCTTGTCCATAAAGTCCCATTCGTAACACTTTGGTCCTTGCTCTTAAGTCTTTTTGGATCGCCTTAGTTGTATTTCAAGGAATCCTCAAGACCTACAAATACTGTTCCAGGAGTCGCTAAGTCGTGAATGCTTCTATCGAGTCCAAGTCGGACTAATGCCGTGGTAGCGTAACATGTAGAGAGGTAGATCAAGAGGCACGTTCGGAGGGGGCTTGGGGACTTTACGGATGTACCTCCAATGAGGGTTGTTGACAATATAGTAGCACTTGTAGGGACGAGTGACACGGGAGTTGAGATATTCGAAGACGAGGTGACATGTGGTCTCAGGCGGATAAGTCATGGTCGGGGTGTCCACCATTCACGAGGGAACTGGGGAGTAAGGTCATGGGGATCCCTCTTGGTCTTAGGGATATGCCAGAGCTAGTTCACTTAAGAGTCCCTCAGACTCTTAGCACAGAAGACGAGTGAAGAGTGGTATTCGAAGAAGACCAAGATGGAGATCCTGGTCTGTACTACTACGAGCTTAAATACACGTAAGGGAGCCAGTTTGGACTCCGCTCGAACTTGTACGTAGCCAATAGTGTAAGTAGCGTACTCTAAGAATAGATTCTGCAGTCGTTATTGTAATCCGAATCACGTACAACAATAGGAGCATCAGTCAGCAGGATAATCATCATCACGTACAACAATGACAGGCATCAGTCATCCAAACATGAGGCAGCAAGATCCGCAGTCCATGACACATTACTGCTGACATACCAAGTCATCGCGGATACGTCAGAGTCCGAGACTGGGCCGGGCAGTCCGAAAACCGAAACGTAACATCACCCCCTTTTCAGGATCAAGCCCCAGCTTGACCACGCATGATTGCCAAGGGATTAGTGCCCACTTCTCGCAGAGCTTGGATCCGGGCTATCTCCTCTGCATCTTCTTCAGCTCGGGGTCCGCGATGGAGCGAGGCCCGTTCGTTCTCGATGCAGTCCACCGCATGGGCCCTCTGAAGTCGAGCGACACACCTGTTCCTCTCGATCTCGATCTGCTCCAACTTCATCTGTTCGGCAGCCATGCAGTGTTGCTGTGCGCGCCATCCCAGTGTCATGCATCGGTACCGGTGTACCTCAGCGATGAGAGTCGCATCCTTCATATGGAGGAGCACTTGGTTGACAGAGTCCACTAATCCCACATCGGAGAGCAGGAACGTGAGGTCGTCGTCGGAGTAAGTGGGGGTAAGGGACTGCTCGTCGTAATATGGGGTGACGTGCACCGGCTTGCTGTACTGCTGATTGCAGCCGGCTTGGAAGGCCAACACGAAAGGGTCGGCAGTGAGGATGAGCTGAGTATACCGGGCTGGCCAAAGATGTTCCTGAGCATCTCGAATCTGAAAGGGAATGTAATGGACTCCCCTGTTGTACTGGTACCCCTGGGGCGGGGGTGTCTCCGCCTGATCTTCGGCCTCCTGCATATGTTCCTCCTCTTGATCTGGGTGAAGTGTGGGTGGATGTGGTGCCGGTAGTGTGATAGCCTCCCCAGTGGGTCTGCATAGCAGGGGGGTTTCCGAGTGTGTTGTGGTGAGATGGGTGGCATAACGTAGATACTGATGCACTTCGAGACGTTCAGCTGGGTCATACGGATCCCTGCCTTCGTTGGGGCCTGGTGGGGATGATGGGCGGCTGGGCACATACCCTTGTTCGTCGCCCGTTGGAGTGGGCGCTCTGGTTGGGACGTAACTGCTTCCGAGGTGACTGGGCTGGTTGGTCTCGGAATAAAGAGTGGGGGATGGCAAAGGAAGTCGGGATGTCAGGGGGGAAGGAGAACGATCTCCTCATTGGTGAAGGGCGAGGGCAGCCAACAGGGGTGACGATGGTGTGGATTGTACTCAGTAAGGGGCCGAGAGTTCGGTGTTGACGACATAGCGGAAGTTGACTGGAGAAGAGGGGCACATGAATGTCTGAAGAGGAAGTAGAAGGAGATGGGGACATCTCTTGGGATTTCCCTGCGCTTATATGCATTTCTCGAGCGGGGTTGGAATTTTTAAATTCCCGAATTGCGTCATCCGCGAACACGTCATCTTTATCGACCCACTGATTGTCCGAGTCGGGATATCCCTTCCATTTGACCAAATACTGCAACTTGCGACTTCTGCCGAAATGCCGAGAGTCTAGAATCTTCTCAGCTTTGTATTCTTCTTCGCCGCCAACTAAATCTGGTGGTGGGCGCTGATAGTTAGGTCCATGTGTGGGTGTTTCACGATAGGGCGTAAGTGTAACGCTACCACGGCGTCAGTCCGACTTGGACTCGTAAAGTGACATTCACGACTTAGCAAGTTTGAAGGATCCTCTGAGAGTCTTGGTAATCCCATAGAATACGACTAAGGCGATCCACAGTATCCGTCCGATCAGCACTAAGGCAACCCCGAGTCGATGTCCCAAAGGTGCCAGCATCCTAGACACGAAGGTCAGGAATATAAGTGTGTGAAGGAAGAAGGCGCGAAGGCCTTATTGACGAGTTAGAAGATGAGTGGTATTCGGAAGAAGACCAAGATGGCGTGTCTTGGTCTTCACAGTCCACTATTTATACATATTACAGAGGTAGCTTTAAAGCTCCTCTTCAATGAAGTATCCAGTAGCGTAAGTAGCTTGAACCCTACTAACACTATCCTAGGAATGAGTCATACTAACTATCACATGCTAGTACTCCTCGTGCTGACTGATTGTAAAGTCCATGACTAATATCTACTTACTACCGTAGTCATAACCATGTAGTAAGCGTCCGTCTGCGTCTTTCTCTTGTATCGTAACAGTAAGGAGATCCACATGGAACACTGGGTGAATCTGCCACTGTGTGGGAAGTTCCAGCTTATAATTGACTGCGGACATCACCTGAACAACCTTGAATGGGCCATGGCATCTAGCCGCTAATTTCGCCGTAGGCTGGTGAGTACATAGGTGGCGTCCTTTCAGCCATACTTGATCCCCAATTTGGAATTTGGGCGTATCTTTTGTTTTGATCCACCTCTGCTGTGCTTTGATCATCAACGACTGCGCGTGCTGGCGGAGTTCCTTGAACTGTTTGACCCTGAGCACTACCTGTGGAATTGGCAATGGCCTATCAGTCCAATCGGCGCGAGGGTTGTACCCCATGAGGAGCTGGAATGGGGATTCTTTAGTGGTTTCGCTAGGCCAATTATTATGTGTGAACTCAGCCATTGGGAGATAGTGGATCCAGTCATCTTGTCACTCATTGACCCAGAACCGTAGATATTGTTCTAGCCATTGATTGGTGCGTTCGGATTGTCCATCCGTGTTACGATACGAGAGAAAGACGCAGACGGACGCTTACTACATGGTTATGACTACGGTAGTAAGTAGATATTAGTCATGGACTTTACAATCAGTCAGCACGAGGAGTACTAGCATGTGATAGTTAGTATGACTCATTCCTAGGATAGTGTTAGTAGGGTTCAAGCTACTTATGCTACTGGATACTTCGTTGAAGAGGAGCTTTAAAGCTACCTCTGTAATATGTATAAATAGTGGACCGTGAAGACCAAGACACGCCATCTTGGTCTTCTTCCGAATACCACTCATCTTCTAACTCGTCAATAAGGCCTTCGCGCCTTCTTCCTTCACACACTTATATTCCTGACCTTCGTGTCTAGGATGCTGGCACCTTCAGGACATCAACTCGGGGTTGCCTTAGTGCTGATCGGACGGATACTGTGGATCGCCTTAGTCGTATTCTACGGGATTACCAAGACTCTCAGAGGATCCTTCAAACTTGCTAAGTCGTGAATGTCACTTTACGAGTCCAAGTCGGACTGACGCCGTGGTAGCATTACATTAAGACCAAGATCTATCAACCGTGGCGTTCACCACAAGAGATCAGTGGAGAAACTTCAGACCCTACAACCTCGAAACAAGAGGAGAAAGATCAGTACCACGAAGATTCTTAGGCGCAGCAAGGTGGAGAGAATATAGAGGAGACACCGGATACTTTGTCGACTTCCCAGGGGAAGCCATCAGATATCGACCAGTTGAGTTCAACTACTCCAACTTCTGCTGGACGGAGATTACGTGGAATCCGATAGATAATCGGTGGGACGTCGTCAGACCAGCAGGAAGACATTACCGCTGCGACATCGACTCAAGAGAACTTCACAGAGACGATTGGGGGTCGCTTGACGGAGACAGCAGCAGCGAAGACGAAGAAGAACAACCAAGGGAACGAGCACCCTCTGAATCAAGCCACGAAGAACCTATAGAAGAACACACCGCTACGGAAAGCGAAGTACGACCAGGAACAGGAGACGACTCAAGTCTATTAGCCCATATAGCTGAGTCATTGCATATCACGGTACCAGAAGAAATTCACATTAGAAGTCCGATGGCCACAGTTACCGAAGTCCAAACCATAGAAGAAGTATGACGTATCAGGGAGGAAGCAGAAGCCATCCTCAACCCCATAAACCCCTCCACGGGTCACCGAATGACTGCAGACGACGCAGCACTATTCAGAGCAATAGGCCCAGACCGACCAGACCCCCCGACAGGACCACCCCCACCTCCCGGAGGACTACCAGGAGGGTTTCCAGGACAGGGACCCACAGGAGGAGGATTCCCAGGGGGAGGGCGACCACCTGGAGGAGAAGGACCACCAGGACCGCCAGGAGGAGAAAGAGGACCCCCTCTTGGACCAGGAGGAGGCGGAGGACATGGATCGGACAGATTATCAGGTGAACCTCCGACCGTGTACGATGGGGACCGCACTAAATACGAAGCCTTCCTAACACAATGGCACATCTACTGGGGGATGAACCTGGATGCCCCCATCATGCAAAATGAATATCGGAGGTCACTTCTATTCCTAGGATATGTCAAGGGAGTCAACGTCAGCGAATGGACACTGACTATGCTCGAATGGCTAAACCGAGAAGTACGAAGAGGAGTGAGCCAGTACTCTCAAACCCTTTGGAACCACATCGCCATGGAATTCGCCAAGCGATTCTCCAACATCCTGGAAGAAGAGCAGGCTCAAGCCGAACTCCAAAAAGGAATTAAAATGACGGGGGAAGACATTGACGCGTACATAGTCCAGTTTGAACGACTAGCAAGAAAGGCTCATTACAACTTAAACGACCGACAAACCATCGATCGATTCACGGCAGGACTACCCCGAGCATTGTTCATGAAAGTGTACAAGTTGGACGAACCACACACATTCGAAGATTGGAAGAGGTGCACCCTACGCCGACAAAAACAGTACATCCACATGAAGGCACGACTCGACAACTTCAAAAATAAGACACCTCCATCATCCACGCAACCCCGCTGGAGACCACAACCTCCCAACTGGGGACCACTGCGAGGTCCACCACCACCTCGATACGACCCAAACGCAATGGACACCTCGGCAGATAGAACACGCGCAAGAGTGGCAGAAGTAGGAGATGCCAACAGACCATTCATTCCGAGGCTGCAACGAGGCGGATACGGATGAGGAGGACCCCCACCCTGGGATATGAGGACAGTCATCTGCTACAACTGTAACCAAACCAGACACTTCTCACGAAACTGCCCACAGCTGCGCAAGAGGGCAACCACCAGCCGAATGACCGAAACCAACTATTACGCGCAGGAAGAACCCCCAGCACAAGTCCGAGCTGCTAACACGGCACCCCCACAACAAAGAGCAAAGGATTGGTTAGCTGGAGTGGCAGGGGAAACCGATGATGTAAAAGACCTCATCCTCCAAGAAATGTGGGGAAAGGAGGGTTTTCAGAATGCCTGAACCCATCGGCCTGGGTGAGGGCAGTCAATTGTAACTCTGTAATCATGACTCGCTATCGATCTCTTCAAATTCCAGTCTCGATTCGCACAAGTTACGCTATGGCCGACATTAAAACGCTGGTAGACTCAGGGGCAACGGATAACTTCATACGACCCTCGTTCGCGAAAAGAATGGGTCTTGGACTACAAACGTTGGAACACCCAAAGAAAATATGGAACATAGATAATACAGAAAACAAAGCGGGGAGTATAACTCACTTTGTAGACCTCGACATCCAAACTAACCATCGAAGGCAAAAAATGCGCTTCCTAGTCACAGACCTTGGAAACGAGGATTTAGTTCTCGGATACCCCTGGCTGGCTACATATGAACCTACGATCAACTGGAGATACGCGACCATACATGAAAAGATGCTCCCTGTAGTAATCCGGTCAATCAATCCCAACAAAGAAAGTCATGTCATAGGAACCATCGTCACTGAAGAAGAAAAAAAGGACATTGAAGCTGAACTAGACGAGGAAAGTCACATACGCACCACGGCGACGGAACTAGCCATCGAAGCTAAGCAGTTTCATGACAAAGTGGAACTTCCCTTGGCTTACCAGCAGTTCACAAAAATATTCAACGAAGAAGCATCCAATCGGTTCCCTCCCTCTCGACCATGGGACCATGCAATTGAGTTTAAGGAAGGCACGCCATCAGCAATAGACTGCAAGGTTTACCCCATGACCCAAGAAGAAGACGGCAAACTCAAGGAATTTCTAGATGAACAACTAAAGAAGGGGTACATACGACCATCCAAATCCCCCTACGCGTCATCCTTCTTCTTCATTAAGAAAAAGGATGGGAAATTACGACCAGTACAGGATTATAGAAAGATCAACGCAGTCACCATCTGCAACCAATACCCTCTCCCTCTTATCTCCGACCTCATCACGGATCTCAGTCAAGCACACACCTACACCAAGCTAGACGTTCGATGGGGGTACAACAACATAAGGATACGAGAAGGAGACGAACACAAGGCTGCGTTCAAAACACAGTACGGACTCTTCGAACCCACGGTTATGTACTTCGGACTTACCAACTCACCGGCGACCTTCCAAACAATGATGAACACCATATACCGAGACACCATCGCAAAACACGAACAAAAAGGAACCATCATACAAGTCTATATGGACGACATCGGCATAGCCACAAGGGACCCGGTGGGACAAGAAGAACATGAAGAGGCTGTAAGAGACGTATTACAGGTCGCAATGGATCACGACCTCTACTTCAAACTTGAAAAGTGCCTCTTCAACAAGCCGCGAATGGATTACCTGGGGGTAATCCTTGAAAAGGGGGTAACACGTATGGACCCGGTAAAAATTTCAGGCATCAAAGACTGGCCGACACCAACCAAGGTCCGTGATGTACGCTCATTCCTAGGCTTCTGCAATTTTTACCGACTCTTCATTCGCGGCTTCGCCACACACGCCAAACCCCTCAATAAACTCACGAGGAAGGACACAGAATGGAGATGGACAGGCGAAGAAAACGAGGCCTTTGAGAAGCTCAAAACCCTAGTAACGGAAGAACCAGTACTGGCTCACCCGAAACTAGACGACCCATTCGAACTGGAAGTAGACGCATCGGGATTCGCAACTGGAGCAGTACTACTCCAGAAAAAGGAGGACGGCAAGAAACACCCTCTAGGATACTACTCAGCCACTCTGAACGAAGCAGAAAGAAATTACGACATCTACGACCTGGAGCTCCTCGCCATCATCAAAGCACTCAGACACTGGAGACCACTACTAGCCAGATCACCGCACAAAATCAAAATACACTCCAACCACATGAACCTCCAATATTGGAAACTCCCACAAAAGATAAGCCGCAGGGTAGCCAGGGAAGTACTCGAGTTAATGGAGTACGACTTTGAGATTCACCACATACCAGGAAAGAACAACGGCCAAGCCGACACGCTATCTCAGAGACCGGACTACAATCAAGGAGAACGAGACAACGAAAATGTAGTGGTATTACCAGAAGATATATTCGCGAGAGCAACCACGGTACAAGCGGCGCAAGACCCTCCTCAAACAGAAATAATGTTATGCTACTGGGTAGACCCCCATCAGTTAAAATTCGTTGACGGAGCATGGTATCGACAAGGGAAGTATGTAATCACCGGTTTGCTAAACGAGAAACGAAAACTCATTGCCGCACACCACGACCCACCGGTACATGGACACCCCGGAATCACGCGAACCACGAGACTGGTGGAGCGAAGATACTGGTGGCCAGAATTGAGACTGGACGTCCGAAACTACGTACAAGGTTGCGCCGAGTGCCAGAGACACAAGGTCAATACACGACCCACAAAAGCCCCTTTGATACCTATCACGCCCAAGGAAGATGCACTCCCATTTGAAACCATTGCCCTCGACTTCATCACGAAACTCCCCACGTCGCAAGGGTACGACACCATCCTCACTGTAACGGATCACGACTGCAGCAAGGCCTCGGTGTTCATTCCCTGTAACGAGGAGATAACGGCAGAAGAAACCACTGGACTTTACGCCACTCACGTCTTCAGACGATTCGGACTACCATCTAAGATTATCAGCGATCGAGACCCCCGTTTCGTGTCAAAATTCACCAGAGAGTTGTGCCGAGTCCTGGGAATACAACAAAACATCTCAACGGCCTATCACCCCCGAACGGACGGACAATTGGAAAGGACCAACCAATGGCTGGAACAGTATCTCCGATTCTGGACCAATGAGCGCCAAGATAACTGGGCGGATTTCCTACCTGTAGCGGAATTCGCGCATAACAACTGGCCCCACGAGGCAACAAGGAAGTCTCTGTTCTCGCTCCTCATGGGATATGACCCGCGCGCTGATTGGCTCGATAAGCCATCCCCCATCCCACAGATCACCACGAGACTCGAGCAATTCCGAGAAGCCCGAAGAGAAGCTCGTGACCTTATCAAAAAGGCACAGTCCATGTGGATCAAACACCGAGACACTCCCCGGTTCCAGATCGGGGACTATGTATGGCTGGAGGGACAACATCTAAGGACCAATCAACCCATGCCCAAGCTGGCAGCACAACGACACGGACCTTTCAAAATCGCACGAGTCTTATCGCCGGTCAATTATCAATTGGAACTTCCCACACAATGGAGCATACATCCCGTGTTTCACATCGATCTTCTCACACTCTATCGCGAAACGTTGATGCATGGAGAAAATTTCCAGTGCCCACCTCCAGATTTGGTAGATAACAAAGAGGAATACGAGGTCGAGAAGATACTAGACCATTGGCATTTCGGCAGGGGTAAGCGTCTTCAGTACCTGATCAAATGGAAGGGATACCCCGACTCGGAGAATCAGTGGGTCAATAAGGATGACGTGTTTGCAGACGAAGCACTAGCTGAGTACCAACAATTAAACCCCCGTACGACACGAGACTTAAAAGCCAGAAAGATATCGTCCAAGCCTCCACCATTCCCTTCCAACTATCACTCTGGCTTCCTCTCTTCCATACTCACAACAATGTCCGTTCCCTCTGCCACCGACACCATCGCTCGTGTTGCCTCAAACACAGGCCCCCTCACCAGTCAAGAGCTCATCACGGCTCTGCAAAGCCTCATCCCCGCCAAGCACACCCCCGACACCAGCAACGTCGCCAGCTGGTGGCTCGTCACCGAAGACGGGCAGAGACTCAACACGGTCCCCCTCACGACGCCCGAAGTTGATAGGCTTCGCGCAGCTCTCTGCGACAACGAGGGCTCCCCATCTCGACCTCTCCCGGTCCGAGTGGAGCAATGGGTCGAGGAACCTGTCACAGGCGACATTACGATGGCAAGAATGGAAGCGGGAGGAGAAGTGGCGGCAAGTAGCGGAGGACTGGAGGAGGGAGCAGCTTCGGAGGGCGACCGAACGGCGGTCGGAGATGATGGAGCGACGGAAGCAAGGAGCAGTAGAATGGATGAGACGATACTGGAGCAAGCGCGAGGGAGTCTCCAAGACTACTACCCAGATGAGCACCCACTCATCGTCACTGCCACTGACACTGACGACCCCTGCGAGACTCCCTACGCGTGCGACACCACCGGACGCCCACTCTACCGAGGAGGAGTCCGAGCGGACGCTCCTCCCCTCTTCCCATTACTCCAACTCCAACATCGCGCCCTAGGGCCCCCTCCCCACAGCTACAAGTACAACTGAGGGGAGAACTTCGTACATTACCCCGTCACCGATGGACAAGGGCACACCCGACAGGCCGCCTACGTCCAGGTCATCATGAATGCGGACCCGCTGGTGTTGGGGCTGGTGGAGGATAGCGAGAAGGTGTACTCCAAACCCCTGTACGCCGAGCCGCAGGTCAGGGCCCGAGGTAAGCCCCATTACCCTCAAGAGGACCTGATGGTCTTCGCCAGCGGATATCACGACCGCCCCCACTTCGATCGCGCCCTCGAGGAGCTGCACGATGCAAGCCTTCGGGCTGAAGTCCACCGATACCGGTCCTACGCGTACGAGGCTGAGTGCATGGAGCAGCGGCTCCATCAGCTAGCCGCCGCGTTGGGAGGCATCAAGGGTGAACTCGCGTGCAGCAAGTTCCGCCTCGAGATGGCCAACACGTTGGATCGGGTAGAGGAGGTACAGTCCGGATGGATGGGCGGAAGTGGGGATCGCAGGCGGCGTGGGCGCCGCGCTTGAAAAGGGGGTGATGTTACGATACGAGAGAAAGACGCAGATGGATGCTTACTACATGGTTATGACTACGGTAGTAAGTAGATATTAGTCATGGACTTTACAATCAGTCAGCACGAGGAGTACTAGCATGTGATAGTTAGTATGACTCATTCCTAGGATAGTGTTAGTAGGGTTCAAGCTACTTATGCTACTGGATACTTCGTTGAAGAGGAGCTTTAAAGCTACCTCTGTAATATGTATAAATAGTGGACCGTGAAGACCAAGACACGCCATCTTGGTCTTCTTCCGAATACCACTCATCTTCTAACTCGTCAATAAGGCCTTCGCGCCTTCTTCCTTCACACACTTATATTCCTGACCTTCGTGTCTAGGACGCTGGCACCTTCGGGACATCGACTCGGGGTTGCCTTGGTGCTGATCGGACGGATACTGTGGATCGCCTTAGTCGTATTCTACAGGATTACCAAGACTCTCAAAGGATCCTTCAAACTTGCTAAGTCGTGAACGTCACTTTACGAGTCCAAGTCGGACTGATGCCGTGGTAGCGTTACAATCCGTGCAAGGGTGATAGGCCGTGGAGATATTTTGTTCGATGCCGAGGATCTTGCATAACTCGTGTGTGAACTTTGATGCAAATTGCGGGTCTCTGTCGCTGATTATCTTGCCGGGTAATCCAAATTGAGGGAACACAGGTTTCACATACAGGGCGGTGGTCCCTTCAGCCAATATTTCTTCTTGACAGGGGATATCTCTTCTTGGCAGGGGATGAACAGGGACATCTTTGTGCAGTCATGATCGGTTATTGTGAGGATTGTATCGCAGTCCTGCGCCACAGGAAGTTTAGTGATAAAATCAAGGGCGATGGTTTCAAATGGCATAGCTTCCAGTTTGGGGAATATTGGGCGCAGTGGTGCTTTGATGGCCCTGGTGTTGACCTTGATTCTTTGACAGTCGGCGCAACCTTTGACGTAGTCCATGACTTCTTGACGTAATCCAGGCCACCAGTAGTATCACTCCATGAGTTTGATAGTGCGACTGATTCCAGGATGTCCATATACAGGAGGGTCATGATGTGTTTTGATAATTTCACATTTCTCGTGGATCCCCCCGGTGACTGCGCATCTTCCATCTTTGTACCATGTGCCTTCGATCCATTTGAGGCCATGCAGGTCTACCCATAGGCGTATCTTATCGGTGTCTTGTGCGTATATCAGGTTGATCTTTTCCATTTCCTGTACTGATATGGTGGTGTTGATTTGGAGCGGATCGTCCGTGGTGTCCAATAGTGTGGCTCTGACGAATACCTCATCTGGTAGTACTGTGACGTGTTCGTTGTCGCCTTCTCCTTGGTCATAATCAGGGCGTCTAGATAGCGCATTGGCTCTTCCATTTGCCATTCCCTTGATATGGTGAATCTTGATATCATATTCAGAAAGTTTGAGTACTTCCCGGGCTACTCAGCAGCTTATCTTTTGCGGTGAGCGCCAGTACTGTAGGTTCATGTGATCCGAGAAGACTTTAATCTTGTGAGGTGATCCTGCCAGATAGTGGCGCCAGTTTCGAAGTGCCTTGACAATTGCCAGAAGTTCCAAGTCGTAGATATCGTAGTTCCGTTCCGCCGCACTAAGAGTGTTCGAGTAGTATGCAATGGGATGTCTCTTGCCATCTTCTTTGCGTTGGAGTAGTACCGCTCCTACTGCAAAGCCTGATGCGTCTACTTCCAGTTCGAATTGTTCTTCTAGGTTGGCATGTGCAAGTACCAGTTCTTCTGTGATGAGTTTCTTGATTTTGTCGAACACTTCTTGTTCTGTTGCTGTCCATGCCCATTCAGTGTCTTTGCGCATTAGCTTGTTGAGTGGTCGTGTGTAGGTGGCAAAGTTTCGAATGAAAGCGCGGTAAAAGTTGCAAAACCCTAGGAAAGATCGCACTTGTTTGACGTTTTTTGGAGTGGGCCAATCTTTGATGCCAGAAATTTTGACAGGGTCCATGTGAGTCACCCCCTTTTCAATGATTACCCTGTACCACATCGATGTGTGCTTGTTCGTTGGACCATGTTGCAATGCCGATGTCATCCATGTATACCCTGATGACCGTTCCCTTTGTCTTGTGATACGCGATGAGGTCTTTGCAGATTTCATTCATCATCGTTTGGAAGGTTGCTGGGGAGTTTGTCAGTCCAAAGAACATTACCGTGGGTTCGAAGAGTCCATAACACGTTTTGAACACTGCTTTCTCCTGATCTCCTTCTTTGATGCGCACGTTGTTGTATCCCCAGTGAATGTCAAGCTTGGTGAATATGAACGCTCCGCTGAGATCGGCGATGAGTTCAGGTATGAGCGGGAGAGGGTACTGGTTGCGTATGGTCCACTTGTTGATATTCTGATAGTCCTGTACTGGGCGTAGTTTTCCATCCTTCTTTTTGATAAAGAAGAATGACGATGCGTACGGGGATTTAGAGGGTCTGATGTATCCTTTGGTCAGTTGTTCATCAATCCATTCCTTTAATGCCTTGTCTTCTGCTTGGCTCATCGGGTAGACTTTGCAGTCAATGGTGTCCGGGGCATCTGGTTTGAACTCGATGGCGTGGTCCCATGGTTTGGAGAGGGGAAAGCGATGGGATTCTTCTTCGCTGAAGATCTTGATGTGTCGTTTGTACTCTTCAGGAACTGCTTTCTTCTCCATGTATTGTTGAGCTTCGATGGCCAGTTTGGTAGACGTGGTGGCCCGGAGTCGTGTTGCTTCCAGGTCACATTCTTGTCGTAGTTCTTTTTCGATGCGTTGTTTGTCAGGCATTCCTAGTACCTTTTGAAGTATGAGTCGGGCGATGATGGGATCTATTCGTGGCTTGGTAGGGTTGATGGTGCGAAGTACAACAGGATACTCAGCTTTGTTTAGGGTAGCGGAGGCCCATTGAATATCAGGCTGGAATGTAGCCAGCCAGGGATATCCTAGGATAATGTCTTCTCCTCCTACGTCAGTGACAAGGAATCTCATGTCCTTTTTGACTCCTTTTGTTTCGACCTCGAGATCCACACAGTGAGTTATCTTGCCCCCCTTGTTATGTGTGCTGTCGATATTCCAGATCTTTTGATGACGGTCTAACTCTTTGAGGCCTAGCCTCATTCTTCTTGCAAAATCCGGATGGATAAAATTGTTAGTGGCTCCGGAGTCCACTAATGCTCGTTTATCGGCCATGGCGTAACTTGCGCACAATGAAACTGGAACATGCATAGATTGATAGTGTGTTATGAACACAGAATTACACCGTAATGCCCTCACCCAGGCCATCGGGTTCAGGCACTTTGAAAATCCTCTCGCCCCATTAGGTCCTGTACTACCAAATCCCTGGCTTCTTCGTCAAGGCTTTGGACTCCGTTTATCCAGCTGGTCGCCCGTTCTTGCGGCGTCTCAGTAGTGGCATGGGTGCCGTGGCTACTGCCGCCGTCATCTTCGAGTTGGATGAGAGGTTCTTCGGCGATGCTTTGGACTTCCTCAATAAATGCGCCGCGTCCTTGGCAAGGCTGCCAGTTCTGATTGTTGCGCTGGCATCGTGGTTGGAGACAATTGCGGGAGAAGTGACCTGGTTTGCTGCAGTTGAAGCAGTTGATGTTCTTCATATCTACGACTCCTCTGCCTTGCTGGCGACTTCCTTGAGAAGTATAAGGCGGTTTGGTGTAATCCACTTCCTCAGATCCCGTGAGACGGGCGTGGATTCTTCCTGGGGTGGTGTCCATTGCATCCAGGTGGCTTCGGAATGCCTGCCACCCTTGTCGTGGTTGCTGTGGGCGGTTTGGAGCGTTGAACGTTCTCAGTGAAGTATTGCCCGGCTTACCGGGTCCCAGGGGTTTACGTCCCCCCAAACACGTTTGTAAATGCATCCATTTGCATTGCTGTTCCAGCACAGCTACTTTCCATTGAGCGTAGGTGTTTGGGCTATGGAAGTTGTATGTGTTTTTGTATAGCTCGACGGGGATTCCGCTTGTGAATTTGTCGAGGACAAGGGAGTCGTCAAAACAATATCCTGCTTCGCATACCGCTTTTTTGAATTTGGCGATGTACGAGTCAATGTCTTGCCCCTCCATCCGGAATCCCTTCTGGAGGTCTTGTTGTGTGCATTCCCTTTCAAGGGTGTCAGCGAAGGTGTTGTGGAAGCCAAGTTCAATTGCTTCCCAAATCCATTTGTTGTATGGTCCGTGCTTGGCTTTGTATGCCTTGACCCACTTGGTGGTGGACAAGACCCATTCGTTGACATGATCCCCTTGGATATAAGTGAGGAAGATCAGTGCTTTGCGGTAGGGAAGAGTGAACGCAGGGTTGTCGTAGTTTGTTTCGACGAAAAGTTCCCATTGGGTGAGAAACTGCTGGACTTTGGTGCGATCTCCTGTGAATACGAGGGGTTCCTTGCCCATGAATTTCTTGGGCTTGGTTCCGCTTGAAACATTTGGTCCGGTGAAGAGGGGTCCTCCTGGGTCTCCTCCTCCTCCATCTCCTCCTCCTCTGCCTTCTCCTCCTGGCGGGCCTTCCCCCTGGCTGATACGCAAGGGTTCCTGAAAGGTGGTGGGTTGCTCGGTGATAGTAGTCATCATGTCTGTAGGGATAGACTCAGCTAATAATCCCAACTGGGTTTCTTCTTGTTTGGCTTGAGCCTCAAGGATGCAGATTTCTTCTGGGTTGCTAGCGAGGGATGGGGAAGGTGCTGGTGTCTTGGGTGTGGGAGATTGAACAGGTTCTTCTTCTTCTCCATCAATGGGTCCCCACTGATCTCTTGTAGTTACTTCGCTTTGTGTAACGCTACCACGGCGTTGAGTTCGACTTGAACGAGGACAGGGGCGTTCACGACTTAGCTGATTGACTTGACGTACGCAACGTCTCGATGATCCCGTAGAATACGACTAAGGCAATCCACAGCGTACGTCCCAATAGTACTAAGGCAACTCCGACCTGATGAGTCGAAAGGGCCAGGGTCTTAGACTCGAAGGTCAAGACTATAACACAGGCGTCCCTTGGAATGGGAAAGACGTCCTAAGTTAGAAGACGAGAGATAGAGTGGTATTTGAGAAGAAGACCAAGATGGCTCGTCTTGGTCTTCACACCCTACTATTTATACATGTTCTAGAGGTAGCTTTAAAGCTCCTCTTGTAAGTGAAATCCAGTAGCGTTAGTAGCTCGAACCCTACTACCGCTATCCTAGGAATGAGTCACGATAACTATCATATGCTACTGTAACTTGTGCTAACGTAACGTCCATGACTAATAATCACTTACTACCGTAGTCATAACCAAGTAGTAAGCGTCCACATCCACTTTGCACCGTTCGTAAGGTCCAAAAGGTCCGGCCGCGACATCACCCCCTTTTCAGCCGCGGCACCCACGACGCCGACGAAGACGCGGCCCCGACATCCATCCCGCCTGCACCTCCTCAATTCGTTCCAATGCGTCAGCCATCTCGAGCCGGAACTTACTCCTGCTCAGCTCTCCCTTGATCCCCCCGAGCGCGGCGGCGAGCTGATGGAGCCGTTGCTCCATCCTCTCAGCCTCGTACGCGTAGGCCCGGTAACGGTGGACCTCCGCCCGAAGGCTAACGTCGTGGAGCTCCCCGATGGCCCGGTCGAGACGGGGGCGGTCGTGATAGCCCCCTGCGAAGAGGGCCATGTCTTCTTGGGGGTACTGGTCCTTCCCCGTGGCCTTGACGTGAGGCTCGGCGTATAGCGGCTGCGAGTAGACCTTCTCGCTGTCTGGGACAAGCCCGAGCACGATGGGGTCCGCTCCCATGACCACCTGCACGTACGCGGCTTGACGCGTAACCCCCTGTCCGTCGGTGATGGGGTAGTGCACGAAGTCCTCCCCGCGGTTGTACTTGTAACCGTGGGGAGGGGGACCGAGGGCGGTCTGTCGGAGTCGGAATAGAGGAAAGGGGGGCGGTGCGTCGGCTCTTACGCCTCCGCGATAGAGGGGGCGGCCATTCGTATCGCACGCGTACGGGGTCTCGCGCGGGTCGTCAGTGTCGGTGGCCGTTGAAATAAGAGGGTGCTCAGCTGGGTAATGGTCCGCTAAGCTCCCTCGGACTTGTCCGAGGACTGTCTCCTCGCCTCTCGCCGCTCCTTCCTTTCCCTCGTCCACTCTCGTCGCCTCCGAAGGGCCTCCCGACGCCTCTCCGCCGCTTTCCTCAGCTGCTCCCTCTGCCAGTCCTCCGCTACTTGCCTCCACCTCTGCTCCTGCCACCGCTCCCAATCGACCGTCGCTTGCGTCTTGGGTTTCTTCCTCGGTTCGATACTCGACTCGTACTGGGACAGGTCGAGATGGGGAACGCTCAAGCTCTGGGAGAGCTTGACGAAGCCGATCGACTTCGGCCGTTGTGAAGGGGACTTCGTTGATTCGTTGTCCGTCTTGAGAAAGGATCCACCAAGTGGCGGGGGTGCTGGTGCCGTCGTTGTAGGAGGCGGGAATGGTGGATTGGAGGGCTTCGACGACCTCTTGGTAGGTGAGAGGTCCCGCGTTTCTGGCAACACGAGCGATGGCCTCGGTGGAAGAGGGAATGGACATTGTTGAGAGTATAGAGGCGATGAGGACTCCAGTGTTGCGATGAGGAGAGGGGAATAAGGATTGTGAGTCGGTTTCTCCTGCTCTTAAGCTGCTGGGAGTTCGGAGATTCAATGATTGATACTCAGCTATCGCTTCATCTGCGAATACGTCATCTTTGTCGACCCACTGGTTCTCCGAGTCGGGGTATCCTTTCCATTTGATCAGGTACTGTAGACGTTTCTTCCGACCGAAGCGCCGGTGGTCTAGAACCTTCTCGACCTCGTACTCTTCTTCTCCTTCTACCAATTCTGGCGGTGGGCGCTGGAAATTTTCTCCGTGCATGAGCGTCTCGCGATAGGGTGTGAGAAGATCGATGTGGAACACGGGGTGTATACTCCATTGTGTGGGAAGCTTCAGTTGATAGTTCACGGGCGATAAGACCCGTGTGATTTTGAAGGGTCCATGCCGCCTTGCCGCTAGTTTGGGCGTTGGTTGATTAGTCCTTAAGTGACGTCCTTCCAGCCATACATAGTCTCCGATGTGGAACTTAGGCGTATCCCTGTGTTTTACCCACATTGATTGTGCCTTTTTGATAAGATCGTGAGCTTCTCTTCGGGCTTCTCGGAACTGTTCCAGCCTCATGGTAACCTGCGGGATGGGAGACGGCTTATCGAGCCAATCAGCGCGTGGGTCGTACCCCATGAGGAGAGAAAACGGGGACTTCCTTGTTGCCTCGTGGGGCCAGTTGTTATGTGCGAATTCTGCTATTGGTAGAAAGGCCGCCCAGTTATCTTGACGCTCGTTTGCCCAGAAGCGGAGGTATTGTTCTAACCACTGATTGGTGCGTTCCGATTGTCCGTCCGTTCTGGGGTGATATGCTGTGGAGATGTTCTGTTGGATCCCTAGGATTCGGCACAGTTCTCGTGTGAACTTGGAAGCAAATCGGGGGTCTCGGTCACTGATGATCTTTGACGGTAGTCCGAAGCGTTTGAAGACGTGAGTTGCATAGAGTCCCGCCGTTTCTTCTGCCGTGATTTCTTCGTTGCAGGGGATGAACACCGAGGCTTTGCTGCAGTCATGGTCTGTTATTGTTAGGATGGTGTCGTACCCTTGTGACGCCGGAAGTTTGGTGATGAAATCGAGGGCGATTGTTTCAAATGGGAGGGCGTCTTCTTTTGGCGTGATGGGCACGAGTGGGGCTTTCGTAGGTCGAGTATTGACCTTGTGTCGTTGACACTCGGCGCATCCTTGCACGTAGTTCCGGACGTCCGTTTTTAGTTCCGGCCACCAGTATCTTCGTTCTACCAGTCTTGTGGTTCGTGCAATTCCCGGATGTCCGTGTACTGGGGGGTCATGGTGTGCGGCTATGAGTTTCCGTTTCTCGTCTAGGGATCCCGTAATGACGTACTTCCCTTGTCTGTACCATGCTCTGTTTACATGCTTCAGCTGCTGAGGGTCTACCCAGTATCGCAGGGTGATTTCTGTCTGTGGTGGGTCTTGTGTCGCTTGTACCACTGTCGTTCGCGCGAAGACATCTTCCGGTAGCACTACCACATTCTCATTGTCCCGTTCTCCTTGGTCGTAATCGGGTCGTCTAGATAGCGCGTCGGCGCAGCCGTTATTTTTTCCTGGAATGTGATGAATCTCGAAGTCATATTCCATGAGTTCCAATACTTCCCTAGCGACTCTTCGGCTAATCTTTTGTGGCAGTTTCCAGTACTGGAGGTTCATGTGGTCGGAGTAGATTTTGATCTTGTGCGGTGATCCGGCTAGTAGTGGTCTCCAGTTTCGAAGGGCTTTGACGATGGCGAGAAGTTCTAGGTCATATATGTCGTAGTTTCTTTCTGCTTCGTTAAGCGTGGCTGAGTAGTAGCCTATTGGGTGTCGCTTGCCGTCTTCTTTCTTCTGGAGTAGTACTGCTCCTGTTGCGAATCCCGAAGCGTCCACTTCGAGTTCGAACGGGTCGTCAAGTTTGGGGTGTGCGAGTACTGGTTCCTCTGTGACTAGTGCCTTGAGTTTCTGGAACGCTTTGTCTTCCTCGTCTGTCCATCTCCACTCCGTGTCCTTTCGCGTGAGTTTGTTGAGTGGTTTTGCGTGGGTAGCGAAGCCACGAATGAAGAGTCGGTAAAAATTGCAGAAGCCCAAAAATGAGCGTACGTCACGGACCTTCGTGGGTGTTGGCCAGTCCTTGATGCCAGAAATTTTTACCGGGTCCATGCGTGTTACCCCCTTTTCAAGGATTACCCCCAGGTAATCCATTCGCGGCTTGTTGAAGAGGCACTTTTCGAGTTTGAAGTAGAGGTCGTGTTCTAACGCCACTTGTAACACGTCGCATACCGCCCCCTCGTGTTCCTTTTGCCCTGCTGGGTCCCTGGTTGCGATGCCGATGTCGTCCATGTAGACCCGTATGATTGTTCCCTTGGCTTCGTGTTTTATGATGGTGTCTCGGTAGATCGTGTTCATCATCGTTTGGAAGGTCGCCGGGGAGTTGGTAAGTCCGAAATACATGACCGTGGGTTCGAAGAGTCCGTACCGTGTTTTGAAAGCTGCTTTGTGTTCGTCTCCTTCCTTGATACGTACGTTGTTGTACCCCCATCTGACGTCCAATTTCGTGTAGATGTGTGCTTGACTTAGGTCCGTGATGAGGTCTGAGATGAGGGGTAATGGGTACTGGTTTCGAATGGTGACGGCGTTGATCTTCCTGTAGTCTTGTACCGGTCGTAGTTTCCCATCCTTCTTTTTGATGAAGAAGAAGGATGATGCGTAAGGGGATTTCGACGGGCGAATGTACCCTTTCTTCAGTTGTTCGTCCAGGAATTCTTTGAGCTTGCCGTCCTCTTCTTGTGTCATGGGGTAGACCTTGCAATCGATTGCCGATGGGGTACCTTCTTTGAATTCGATGGCGTGGTCCCATGGTCTGGAAGGGGGAAATCGGTTGGATGCTTCTTCGTTGAAGATCTTTGCGAATTGTTGGTAAGTCACAGGGAGCTCTACTTTATCGTGGAACTGCTTAGCTTCGATGGCTAGTTCCGTGGCTGTAGTGCGTAGGTGGCTCTCCTCTTCCAATTGTGCGATCGCGTCTCTTTTTTCTTCTTCCGTAAGAGCGTTTCTGATAACGTGATCCTTTTGCTTTGGATTGATGGAGCGGATAATGACGGGGAGCATTTTCTCGTGTATGGTGGCGTATCTCCAGTTTATCGTTGGTTCGTAGGTTGCTAGCCAAGGGTATCCGAGCACCAAGTCTTCATTTCCGAGGTCAGTGACTAGGAAGCGCATCCTTTGTCGTTGTTGGTTAGTTTGTACGTCTAGATCGATGAAGTGGGTAATACTGCCCGCTTTGTTTTCCGTGTTGTCGATATTCCATATTTTTCGAGGATGGTCTAGTTCTTGAAGGCCTAGACCCATCCTTTTTGCGAACGAGGGGCGTATGAAATTGTCTGTTGCCCCAGAGTCCACCAAGGTTCTTATGTCGGCCATTGCGTAATTCGTGCGAATCGAGACTGGGATTCTAAGAGATCGATAGCGAGTCATGATTACAGAATTACAGTTAACCGCCCTCACCCAGGCCGATGGGTTCAGGCGTTCTGAAAACCCTCCTTTCCCCACATTTCTTGGAGGATGAGGTCTTTTACGCCATCCGATTCTCCCGCTACTCCTGCCAGCCAGTCTTGGCTCTTTGCTGAGGTGGTGCCAAGCTTGTGGTTCGGACTTGTACGGGTGATTCTTCTTGAGTGTAATAGTCGGTGTCTGCCATTCGACTAGTGGTTGCTCGGCGGCGCGGCTGCTGACAGTTTCGTGAGAAGTGTCCGGTCTGATTGCAGTTATAGCAGATGACTGTCCTCATGTCTCGAGGCGGGGGGCCTCCTCCTCTTCCGTATCCTCCTCTTTGTGGCCTTGGGGTGAAGGGGCGGTTCGGGTCCCCAACCTCTGCCACTCGCGCGCGTGTTCGATCGGCCGATGTGTCCATTGCGTTTGGGTCATACCTGGGTGGTGGTGGCCCTCTCAGCGGCCCCCAATTGGGAGGTTGCGGTCTCCATCGTGGTTGAGCTGATGAGGGAGGTGTTTTGGTTTTAAAATTGTCGAGGCGCGCCTTCATGTGGATGTACTGTTTTTTGTCGTCGTAGAGCACACCGTTTCCAGTCTTCGAAGGTATGAGGTTCGTCGAGTTCGTATACCTTCATGAAAAGTGCTCGGGGTAGTCCCGCCGTGAATCGGTCGATAGTTTGTCGGTCGTTTAAGTTATAGTGAGCTTTTCTGGCTAGTTGCTCGAATTTACCACGTACGCGTCGATATCCTCTCCTGTCATTTTGATTCCTTTTTGCAGTTCTGCTTGCGCCTGCTCTTCCTCGAGTATATTCGAGAATCGTTTGGC
>JAKELG010000383.1:0-35700 GCA_021527035.1 Lactarius vividus | reverse complement strand
CCATGTTGTCATTTACGGCCAGCAGGACTCTTATTCAGACCAATCACGCCAAGTCCGTTGTGAATTTGTAGTACGGATGTACATATTGTAGTCGAAAGCAATGCATATTCTCGTCTGCGTATGGTCGTCCGTCTGAGAAATTATTAGAAGTGTTAGCTCATAAACACACCAGGCTATAGAGGACGCAACTGGGATTCTCCTATTTGGTGACATAGGACTTGAGTCTTTCATCAAAGTCCATTTTGTGCCGATGACGGTTAATGGGCGACCAGAGAGCCGGCGGGCGGTAACGAACTTGTCGATGGATGATGTCGGCTGACCGACTAAATAAAGCAAGTCGAGGGATGGTAACACATCGGCGGCCATCCCCCCAGCAACTTCTTCCAGTGCAAGAGCAACGTGCCCCGCGAGTTCGGATACATGCAGTGTGTGCAGGTGGGGAATTGGTGCAGAAGGTGCAGCCACTCAACATCTTCCGTACACTCTAATTCTTCAGGCGGAAGTCGGCGAGCTCGAGATGGACCACATTGGAGAGTGTCACGGAAACATGGCTGAGCACTTGGGCTATGTGCGAAACTTGCCAATCAATCCCTTGACATAAGATGCATAAGATGCTAGTCCGAACAGGGCCCCTGCCAGAAATTGTGTGCAATTCACGAGGACCCATTTCGAAGAAGACACGGCTCCTGGAAAACGCAACTTGCGCATGCCTCAATAGGGCTAATTTGGGGCCTACTGAACGACCGATGAACTTGGAGAGTTGTGTAACTTGAAAGTCAACGACCTGATTCAAGTAATTTATCTTGATCCGGTCGAGCTGAGGACTGTCAATCTGGGCGGCAAGGTCCTCCAGGTACTCGCTAGCACCCTGGAATTCAAAGGAGGTGAGAGTGAAGGACAGTCCGCGTTGCGGGAAGCGGGTGATTCGATCGGGGCGGGAAGTAGCCGATTGGAATCCAACCACAATGGTTTCGAGCCTGGGCAAGACGGCCAAACACGCAGCCATTGCCTTGGGTGTAATGTAACCAGTTGGGGGTATATTTAAAAGGCGGAGCGAGACAAGGTCACCGGCCGACAAAAGAAGTGTTGGCAATGCCGGAAAGGGAACCCCGTATAAATCGATGCCTGTAAACGTGGTGCATATCCTCCCAAGAATTTGGCGGGAAGGACCGGTGCATTTCCACCCCTCGAGTGTATGTAGAGACTTGCCAGCACTGGAAATGGCTCCTGCATCACCGTGGCCATCTTTTCCAACTGCGAGCCCGTTACGATGAGCCAGAAATACGATACACGATTGGGGTGCTCGAGTGCAGCAACGACATTGTCTTCATCGTTAGGCAGAACGCCGCGGCCCCACTCGACATAACGAACAATGATAGGAAAGGCCGGCCAGATACCAAGATTCTTCCTGACAGGAGTTCCAGGTGTGCAGGAAATTCGGAGATCGAGACGGCGTGGTGAGTCGAAGATGATTTTTTCGCCATCGTTGACAAACGTGCACAAGGAAGTTCCATTTCCATACTTTGTCAAGCTCGTCAAAAGAACGGGAACTTTTTCGACAAAAGTCAAATATTTCAAGCAAGACATTTTCTGGGAGCGTGTTGATTGTCGTGTCTTGTATGTAACTTTTCCTGTACCACAATCATTCAGTACTGTAGCGATTACCACTGGGCGCGAAAGGACGTACCTCCAGCGCATACGTTCTTCTGTTTCTTGCGATGCCTCGGGGAAATCATTCTGATATGTGAGATAGCACCAGAGGACAAATCACCCGGTATGGATAACAAACCAACGCAAATTGAAGATCAGCAGCGAGTACACAGTCAGTCATTAGACACTGAACACACCTGGGAAAGCAGATCAATAGGAACGATTCACCGGAATTGGGCAGGAAACCTGATAATGGCTGAAGCAAGTCGGAGGTTCGTAGCGAGAAGTTTGTCAATCAGTCTAGGAACGAAAATGAAGGCCCGGACCAACAACCTCTGAGTGCCCGTCAATAATGCGGATAATGAACAGTGCTAGTAAGCTCTGTGGACGAGGGAGCCACTCTTATGCCAGTTCCGGCTCTATGAACGTAATCGATGCGTGTAAGCGGAATGCAGTACCATGGGTGGCGGTGTTAAACCACTGCCGACTATCGCCGTGGCTAGTGATGGGAAAGTTCAGTTCAGTTCAGTTCTTTGGACCTTGTTGCTGAACCCTGAACCAAACCAAAGGTTCAGTTCAGGGTGTTTGGCCGAACCCTTGAACTGAACCAAGGGTTCAGGTTCACATAGGTTCAGTTCAGTTCAGGGAGGGTCTGAACCCTGAACCGAACCCAAATGAGTACCCTGCTTTTATAATCACACCAAAAGCGCAGAGTAACCAGGAAGTGTACACAAAAGACATTGCTTAATGCTTTTGAGGTCTTGTTAAAAAACAATCAATTCTGTGTCTAGTAACTTTATGTACAACTACTGATGAGCATATGAAACTACTCTATATCCTCATCATCCCCATCAAACAACATTGCATTGCGTGCTGCTTGTGTTGTGGCCGAGATGTGCCCATTTCTGTAAGCACTCTTGAGAAGCTGAAGTCCCTCAAAGACATCTGGCCGCAACCTGTTTCTCCGTGAAGTATCAGTAATACCTCCACTACTAAAAGCACGCTCTGAAGGAGTTGCTGAGCCTTGAATCACAAGGTAGTCGCGTGCCATCCGCTTCAATGTTGGGTATCTGGTATTGCTCTGGTTCCATTGTGTCAGGATCTCAACGTGTTTAAATAAAGACATGACTTACCCCCCACCAAGCAATGATATCCTTTGTGGGCTCAGCACCAGTCTTAAGGTATTGCTTGAGTTCTTCATGAGGACCTTCAGTAGCGTCACATTGCTTTTGAACGGCTTGAACAATGTTGAGGATAAAGGAACCACCATAATGGAATGACGATTCCGGCGCAGAAGGTCCATCTGAGTCTGTATATATGTCAGCACAGATATGGGTTAGCGACAGAAGGGAACGTACATAAGGCATCTGTCATTGCAGTTGTTTGTGAGGGCGTGATATAATACCTATCAAACTAAAGTAGTCGTCAGTACATAGCACACATGGAACCATTCATGATGGAAATTACTTACCACTTTTCAGCCGTTTCATGAAGCGCAGCAATGCACGCAGCTATCAGGAATGGTGTCCTCACCTTTGAGTAGGTTGAGAGACTATAGAGTGGAGAGAGTGCACAAGTGAGAAAGAGAGTGAATCTGTATTCGCCTCCCTCCCCATAGGAGGCATTATATACCCTATGGCCCCACCATGTCCGGAAGCACAAAAGTGATGAGTACAGGCGTCCACAATATCGCGTTTTACATACGCCTGACGTAAATTACCACTTCGACTTAGTCATGAGACTACTTTTCGCTCAGAGGCGAATTGCGCCCAGTATAGTACGTATCCTAACTACCGTAATAGGAAAGCATACTGGCAGTAATGTCGTAACTGCTATAGATAAGGGCCTTACGTACTTAACGTTCCAACATTTCATGCCAGTGGTGTACCGCTCGTTATCCCACTGACCCGGAAATATAGGTCCTTGAGATTAGGATCAAGGACTAGTAAACCCAAAGTTAGTACACGTCAAATGGTGGAGAGCGTGAACATACCGAGACATATGAAATAAGCATGTGATGTGTTGCTGGCACGGCCATACCACTTGCAAAGGCTCTTGAGACCTTGTCGAGTGCAGCTGTCAGTCCTTGATGTTCGAGATTGGTGGCCATCTTTTCCCAGCGCTGAATGAGCAGCTCAAAGCCTGGGATGATGCGCCAGACAGTTGGAGCGTGGTCACTCGAGAAAGTCTGCTGGACATTTGACGGCTCCTAGCCAAGTTGAGTAAAGATAGACCAACAGAAACAAAGAAACCTTACCCTGAGCGCGTCCCTGATATCACCAAGGCGCTCCCAATCTCTCCGACTCAAGTGGAAGTCTGCATAGCAGCGGTGGTTGGGAAGGTCTGGCACATTGTCACTGGCGTCCGCAAGGAGAATGAATTGACCAATAGCCTGTTACAAAATAAGGTAAATGCTTGACATTGATGATACAAAGACACACCGTCTTAAGTTGGATGAAACACTCAGGAACTTGAAGAGCGATCCCCATCGAGTGCGAATCCATAGGAGCAGCTCAAGTGGGGTAATCCCAACTTGGGTGCACGTTGCACGAAAAAAGGCCCTTGCCTGTGGTGATTTACGAATCTGTAGCACGTACATTAGTATAAGAGACATGTTAATAGGACGCTCAGAAAAACATACCTGCTTTACTAGGGCAACTGCTTTTCCGAGCGAATCACCTGTGTCGATGTCTTCATCTTCGTCCTCATTATCTGAGGCAGGGTCATCTTCACTGTCTTCACCATCTTTGTCCGAGGGAGGGTCGTCTTCTGTATCATTGCTCGAGGTGCTAACCTTCCTACTGAAATGTGGTGCAATTGTTTGGACGAAGTGCTTTGCCGCGAGATGTAGGGAGTGTTCCATGCACCTAAGTTGTACATTAGGATCGGAAAGTCTTGGACACATGAACACATACAGCATGTCATGATCTCGGGCAGTCCACCGGGTTTCCATTGAAGGGCTGTTCAGCCTGTTCTGGAGTACACGGAGTGTGGTGCGATTCACAGCCGCACCGTCACTAGTAAACCAACCAACCTGCAGAGTGGAACATTAGTTTGTGGGGTGGAAACAAATGTGAGGGTGAAGACACACCTTTCCACGCAGTTCATACCGGTCTAAAGCACGGGCCAAGATGTCTCCCATATTATTACCAGTGTGTCTTCCCTGAATCTCTTGGAAGATTAGTTGTTCGGACATCAACACCCATGCATTCGGGTTATCAGCAGGGGAGTCTATGTAATGTGCTGTAACTGAAATGTACGGGTCACCTGGTGCGGAGGTCCATGCGTCGAATGTGAAAGATATTTTTGAGGGGATTTTCTTCATATTCTCACGAACCTTCCCTTCTGCAACTTGCGCACATCGAAGTACTTCAGTGCGAAGAGTGTGGCGGTGTGGAATGTCCTTCTCTGAAAGCCCTGGCCGGCAGAACTTGAGGAGGCGGTGAAAGGCACCACGCTCAATCAAATGGAATGCCTGGGGGTGTGGAAACATATTAGAATGATTTGCATACTATAACAATGGTCCCACTCACCTCGTCTTCACAAACAACAAGTTCAATAATATGATCGAGAAGCCCCACATTTGTGAAAGTGGGGAGCCTAGGCTCACGGATAACAATGCCCTCGAGATCTGTTTGACTAACGTGAAGTGGATCAGCACTGAGCGAGCAAATAAGAGAACTTGTACTCACCCACTCATGCTCGAATCAGTTGGTGTACGGAAAAGCGCACAGGGATTAGGCTCAATACCAAGCACATTGCAGCGCTTGCGGTACAGCTGGGCGTGATGCCTAGGGAAAGGTCAAAATAGAGTAGATTAAACAAGAGGGTCTTTACCTAGCGATGTGCATTCGTAGAGTAGTTATGCTTCCAGTCAAAAAACATGATGATTGATTGAGCGCGGTGTTTTCCCTTTATACAAGTCCAGTTAGTGAAATCTAAAAAGGTTGGACAGAACGAAAGTACTTACAAACAGACCTTACACCAATGGCCATCCTGGATCTTTCCCGTATCTGGATGCTTACGTTCTTTTTCACGGCGGAAGATGAGGCGTACATCAGCCGACCGCTTTTCTCTGAAGGGTATAGCCTGAGGAGTAAGTGAGAACACCATTCGAAAGCAAGAATGAGGAACGCACCTGATCGTTGGTGTTAGCCATGGCCTCAATGGACTCATAGTCATCCATGGCAGGCTCTGTGGTAGCGCCATCGTTGGGCTCCGTGATAGTGCCATCATCAGGTTCCGTGGTAGCGCCATCATCATTGGGATCAGCAGTGTCATCGTCCACATTGATGGCAACCTTACACATGACACGACAATCGGGTTTGGGGTCGATTGCAACCTTGCGTTTGGTACCTGGATGCGTACTGGTAGAGCTGCTTGAAGTAGCCTCAGCCGCTTCACGAGCACGCTGCGATGGGCGAGGAACGCGACCAGTCCGGCGTACACCAGCAACCATCATGGCTGGCACACAACTGCCAGAGACATTGTCCAAAGGGAAAGGGATCGATTCATCTGCATCATAAGACCAAATGATCTCTGATGCCTCCTTCAAAGTGCCATCAGGATGGAGAGCATCCCCGAGGTTGTGTGTGGTAGAAGATGAAGACATAGCGTGGCTTGATAACTAGCTCAGTGGGGAGTGAGTTGTTGAAAGGACAAGGACATACCTCGACTTTATGTGTTTTTTTTGGCCGGAGTCGCCAGAGACTAGGGAACAAACCAATTTCAGATCACTACTCTCCGGACATGTTCATTTAGCTGGGTTGCGCGTACAATGAATGGAAGCGGCAACTCACAACAAGGGATGGGCCTGATGTTGAGGGGGGTATTGGTAGTGAACAGCCCGGGGGAGGAGTCCCGGGAATCATTGCAAAAGGTCAAAGGCTCAGGGCGCTGACACAAATTGACAAAAAAAGTTGTTGACATCTTCCTGTAACAATTGGAGAATGTGGTGATGCTGGTGATGAGCCACAGACAAGGGAGCGATGAGAGGGTGGGTGATAAGATGATTGGAAAGGGGATGGAGCGAGAAAGTTGCACAGCGCCGCACCACCACCTGGAAGTCATGGTCACAACACATCAGTCACACTAACACGGCACCGGACAAAAAGGTCCAAAAACACATGGTCTTGCATATGGTCCTTCATTGCAGACTGTCACTGCAAAGTTTCAGACTTGTAAAATTTCTTTCACGGGCCGAGTAATTGAGTAATTGAGTTAATAAGATCAACAGAGGTTCAGGTTCAAACACGTTCAAACGCGTTCTCAAATTTCGGGATTTTGCTGAACCCTGAACCAGACCATTGGTCTGGTTCAGGCCAAACAGCCAAACCCGAACCCCGAACCAGGGTCCGGTTCAGCTAGGTTCGGGTTTGAACCGAAGTTCAGAACTGAACTTTCCCATCACTACCGTGGCATCCGGCCCAGTCGTACGAGGCGTGGCCCCCACAATCGGACCGTGTCAAAAGAATCGACTCAAGTAAAGGGCACCACGATGACATAGCCGACCAGCGAATTCGAGAACTGAAGGCTACACTCCAGAGTACTATCATCTTTTACTGTGCTACAAGTCAAGTGTAGATTAAGTGCTGAAGCGCTGAAGCGCCGAAGCGATGATGGGTCACCCCCAGTAGGAAGTCCGTCGATTCGTGTGAATTATATTCGAATGACATCGATTACGTCAAACAAAATCAGAGAGTCGGTTAAATGTTCCGTATAGTCAAGGATTTTCGATAAATTCTAGATAAACCCTCTGTTTGCATGGGTTGCTACAGATAATACTGTGGATATTCGAGGAAAATCGAAAAGAATTTACCCGGAGTCAGTCACTCGATATCCCGGTTAAATTGAAAAATCATCCATAATCGCGACCTGTCGATTGCAGGCGATTATTGTAGAATGACCGCGCAGTTCTCGTCTGACAGTATCGATTTTCCATCTCACGATTGCAGTCGATTTTTACATATTAATAATTGATTTCTAATAAAAAAAACATTGATTTGGTAATCGAAAAGACAAGACCAACTTGATCCCAAAGCCACTAAAGTTTAGCTGGGCTGGGCTGTCCATTCCGCGTCTAAGCATATGGCGTCCACGGAACAATGCAAGCACAGCAGGATTACAGAGAGTTGGGAAACAGAAGAGGGATGATGTGAACGCGAGCAAAATGGATTCATGGAGCCTGGGCATTTGCGCCAACGGTACAAGCGGAGGGGCATAAGAAGGCTCCAAGTTGCGTGCCCCATATATGTTTGGTTAGTTGATCAATGGTGTTTCGCTGGGCTTCTTGGAAGTCGTCTTCGTCTTCCTCTGAAATGATCATCAATAGGTGTCACTACGAAGACAATAAGTTCTCACCGCGACAGCTTGGGCAGTACGCATCTCCCTTTTGAACGGCTGGTCGTGGGGAGACGAGATGGGCCTGTGTCAGTGCGGGGGTGTGTAAAGGAACACACCTCTTTGTCTGCGTCAGACAGCCTCTTGAAGTACGTGTCAAAGTCGGCGGCAAGACCTTGACCGCCGGGCTGCTGTTCATTCCACTGGTGCATGCAAATGTTCTGAAGACGAAACGTTAGTGTATTGAAAGCTACCTGAGTGAGGCGCACTTGATGGTGATCGTTCTGGTAGGCTCGGCTAGAGCATTTGCGGTCTTTTGCTTCTTCGATGTTGTGGCCATGGTCTTACCGTCGGCCTTTCGCTTTTTCTCCGCGTTGGCCATGGCTCGCTCAAGTCGGAGGTTGGGAATGGCTGGATTTACGGGGGGTGGGTCGGGAGCTTGGCTGTCAGATGGACCAGCCGTTGGTGTCTGCGTCGGTTCGGATGGCACTGGAGGTACAGCGAGGTCCTGAATCCCCTGCGTGACTGTCGATTTGGCTGGAGGATTGAGTTTGAGCTTGATTCGAGGGCGAGGTGGAAACACCCCGGTCGCCGTGGTGGCGCTACTCCCGCCAAATGGTGTCGTTCCAGGGGGTCGAGATGGAACATCTGAGCCAGGGTGGGCTTCTGTCGTCATCACAGCTGAGGCCTCTTTGCGTATGTCGCTCGTCGCTGCATGTCCCTGAGTGGTCGTCATGGTATCCTTGGACATCTAAGATAATACTTATGTTATAGACAGGCTTGTACTCACCTGAACGGGTGCTGAGGTAGCTGAAGTGGTGGGGGATGGGTTGATCCTCGTCACTCCTGTGTGAGACCCCAATGGCGAATTTGGTGTTGTGGGTGCGCTGAGGGAGAGGGGGGTATGTAAGATAAGTGGGGGCGGCGCTGGATCAAGGCCCTTACAACGGGTCGGCTATGACCAAACTGTATGGGTCCCTTGGGGCTTGGGACGTGTGTTAGCATCGTTGAAAATATGGAGGACGCGACGCACCAATCGTGTCAATGGGCCGGGATTTTCTTCTGAGACGACATGCCCTTGTGGCTTAGAAGGTGTGTTAGTGTCGCCAAGGAGAATGATGATACCACGTACCGGTTTGTGTTGATGGGCCAGGGCTCTCTCCAGGCTCGTCGACCGCCTCTAGGAGACCCGCATCTTTGGGATCTGGTGTTGTCTCCACGATCCTGTCGCTGTCGTCTTCTGCATGGTTGGATGGTGGTATGGTGTCATTGGAATCGTTCGTCCCATCGCTCGACTTCATCCTAATTAATGTGGGATCGTCCAGGGCATCTTCGTTCTTACTCACGTCCTGGTCAGGGTTCTTTGTTCGGAGTCCCCGGTTGCCGGCCCAGCCTGGGTAGTTCTGAGGTGGTCCACTCACGTAGCTTCCATGTCGCATCGTCACATAAAAGAAGGAAGTCGAATTGAGGGTCTGTGAGCATGGCACGTGCATACAAGTCCCATGCGTCCCACAGCAACTTGCCGAATGTAGGAGTGGCCATCTTCTTCTTGTGGAGAAAGTCCCAGATGGATCTCGCTTTGACGCTCATCTTGCCAAGTGTTTCAACACTGATCGGCACACCATCGCGACCTTGGAGGTATATGTGCTTGTGGCCTGTTTCTCCTTGGTCTTTCTTACTCGGACGGCCCACTCTTCCTTTTGTCTTGGCTGTATCTGATGGATCTCCACTCGTCTCCCCCTTCCGGGTATTGGCTGCCAGTACTTCTTGTGCATACTCGCGCTTCGTCCAGATCACTACGTCAGGGTTTTCGTCTCTCTTCCAGGGTGGTCGGCATCGGTCCAAGGTCAGTCATGAACGTGATTGGACCTGCGTCGTTGCCTGTATTCTTGAGAGTGTGATAATCTCTCGCAAATCTATCGATCGTCCCTCTGGCTCGATGGTGTCAGCAGTGACAACACTCCCGAGGTTTCTCCGTTGCACGTACTCGAGTGTCTCACATCGAGTCTTCAATCTATCGATCTCCCTGTTGCATTCGACGATCTCCTGGGCCTTCTGTTCGATTTTTCCTTTCAGAGCTCCTATTTCTGTCGCTCGGTTACTGGCCACTGTCTTGAGCCCCACATAGAACGCGTTACGTTCTAACATCGCCTCAGAGGCACCTGCAACGATGATGTCTGTGTTCTGGGGCTCGGTTGGTCCGGTGCTAGAGCGAACTGTATGCTCTCGCCTCACCTGTACAGTTTGTGAGCCGAAAGTGCTCTGTCTAATGCTGGCGCCATTCACAATGCTGTTGAATTGCCACTGGCTCTGGTTCTCAGGTGCCTGGAGTCCCGCATCACCAAATGAGCCACTTTCGAGGCCATTCCCGAAGCCAGTGAGGTACGTGGACATTGGTGGGAGTGGGAGTGGGGATGAAAAAAGAAGAAAAAAAAAAAAAACCGACAATACCCCATCCGATCGTGCATCGCGCTTTTGGGGCTTTGGCATCTATAAATGCCTTCAAGGCCCCACCTCCCTCGTAGCTTGACTCCCTCCCTACATCATGTCCTCTGAATCTGAGAATGTTCCCAAGTCCCTTGGAGCTACGGATGTATCCAAGTCTTCCAAAATTATCTACTACTGGTCTAAGACTCCGATCAGCCGCGCGCAAGCCCTGTCAATTGAAGCCATCCACGAGGCAACATTGCGAGATCTTGTGCATGCACGGAATGGTGCCGTGTCCCATCTTCTCTGGGAGCATAACCAACTGTTGCGCGAGCGGTGGGTCCATTCCTATGCAGCCTCTCTCACTGATTTTCATACTATCAAGTGTTGAACTCGGTGCCGAGGAAATCCCTAGACTCTGCACTCCTTCCTTCACATTTGTATATGTCGTCTGTCTCTAATCCACACATTCCGTTTCCCCTTCCTTCTGCACCTACGTTCGTGGTTCGGTTCTACTCCTTCCATCGCACCGTTTCCCCCTTATATGTTTGACCCGTCCGTCAGTCCGTTCCTTATACCGATCGCATGTGTATAACGACGTACCCCTACTCGTGAATCACAGCATATGCCTTAACCAAACTCGTCGCGTGTCACAGAAAGAGTTGTTGTCAAATTGAACACAAACACGTGTCATGAATATTTGTTGCCCCTATCAAAATCCCAATGTAACGACGTGTACTGTAACACATCAGCTAAGTTCTAATGATTCATCCTCCTCGTCCGCGTCTGCTGGATATTTTGTAACCTCTAAGTACGCATGTCGCATCAGTGAGAACTTTCCAGTGTTCTCTGTACCATCTTCGTCAACTTTATATTCGGGGAACATCGCGACAACACTTCGGATTGCGGTGATGGGGATGACGACGTGACCTTGAAGAATCTCACAGAGATAAACTGTCTCGCTGGAATCGGAGAAGACGTCCTTGTCCGGCAAAGAGAACAGGGTTACCATTGCCAAGGGATAACGAGATTCCCCGAACCGCATGTAGAAGTAGAATTCTACATTGGCTATACGCATCGTAGAATTATATTCGATCTACATGGTTGTTCTCAGTACAAAAAGACAAGGAAAAGGGGTGTTCCTCACCTCAACACATGAAGCACGCCGAACGTTGGATAATATGCGTGACTCTTGCCAGACCAAACGTGCCATTTGTCCGTTCGGGAGCCGTAATTTAGCCCATCTGCAGACGGCCTTACACCATGTGTCTTGATTGGGCCACCCTTGCTTGCGCCAGTATGGCATCAAGGCCGAAAGTTCGTTGTCCGAGAGTGGTGTAGCGTATTCCTCGCAACGAGGAAGAAAAACATACCCCCCGCACCCCTCAAACTCACGCGCGCCTCGAGAGAGAGATGTTCCGCGCTGCCCACGAAGTTCAAGTTGAATTCCGGGAAAGCGAGCTTGAAGTGAGTTAATCTGGGCACGTAGAATGGCCCGCTGTGTGAGATTGGCATACAAGTCCCGGTCTTGTCTGATCTCGTGACCCAAGTTCCCAATGGCAGTTTCGAGTGTCCACTGAGCATAACAAGCAAGGGGTCCTGCGCGAATAGTCTCCGGAGCCATGTGCGTCAGCATGTGGATGCTATGACGGACAAAATGGATCCGCGCCTCCATACATTGGTAGTAGAGGTTTTCGAATTCCTCTACGAACGCCATCAAGAGACGATGCCCCTTGAGAACGTCTTCAAACGTTATGCTATGGCGCTGGAGGATGCGCACACCTGAGACAAGCTTGCAGAAGTGAAGCCAGTATTTCCGAGGTAAAAGGTGCCGAAACAGAGTTGGGCCTAGACCATAGAAGTATTGCTGATATTCCCAAGCCTTGTAGCCCGAATTGATCTTCTTAGAGGGGTCACGTGGGGCACGTCCAAACGACGAAGGGATGTATGGGACTGTCTGGGCTACAGTATCCCCATGCGCGTTCCACAACGGGGTGTTCCCGTAGAACACTGCCCAGTCCCACGTCTCCCTTTCGTCGGAGTCGCCTACATCCAGCTTACCAGTGAATAGCTTCAAGAATAGGTCCGGTTCGTTGAGTACTGTAAGGTGCATGATATCCATAGTAAACACACTGGGGACTGGGATAGGCTGACAAGGGAGACCGCTGAACAACGTCTGCTTGCAAAGCCTGTTGAGACGTCACCAAATTGAAGTGTGATGTCTCGTGGGATATGATTGAGTCATACCCTTCCTTATACGGTATCTGACCCTTATAGTTAGATTATGGACTTCCGGACTTATACGGACCGGTTATTGTTTATCTTTATTTGGTAGTTCCTTATTAGGTTCTCCTTGTTCTTATTGTTAAGATACCGATCACATCCGCATTAGGCGGTCTTATTGTTCTCTGCCCTCCAATGGCATTTCTCCCTCTGGCGCACAGACCAGGTGTATTTTGTTTGAGTCACCAGTGCGCACAGACCATTCTTAGCTAAGCGTCCTGTATATAAGGTCTGCTGTTTTCGCCCTCACACTTCAGAGTTTCTTCATCCTCTGAAGTGTAAGTTCCTTTTACTACTAAGCCTCTACCTTACGCTGACAGTACTATAGTTACTTTTGTCTCTTAGGTGTGTAGCGCTGCTAATAGAGTTTCTTCATCCTCTGAAGTTTACTTTTGTCTCTTAGCCGCTCTTGTCGTATCTCGCTGTTAGTGCTGCCAGCTCAACAGGTTATGGGCCCTGAACGCTCATACTAACAGCTGTGTTCCAGATCTACCTCGTGTCACTTGCTCTCTTCGCATCCACACACTTGTTGTCTTATCTCCCACTCAGTGAGCATCCTCTATCCTCTTCCCTCGACACATTCCTTTCTTGTCCACCGGCATTATTCAAATGTCGTGCCAATACTGGCTAGCCTTCTTATGAAGGTTCTCGCGAAAGGTGCTAGGGAGCTGTTAAGTCAGCAGACGCATCCTTAAGTTCCCCTGTGCGCACTTCCTCACTACTTATTTTCTACCTCCCGGTTTTCGTCCGGATTTATTAGGCCAATAGGGGAAGACCCTTGCGGCTATAGGCCACCCTAATGGTTGGGAGATACTCGGTTAATACCTGGGTCTCTTTAAGGGGTGTGAAGGCCTGGTTAATAGTCAAACCCAGAAGTCCTTCCCTCTGATACAACTAGGGGTCGCTACTATAAGTAAAAGTACTATACATCAGTGCTAAGACCCTTAATGGTCTGGTCTAGAGACTCCACAGACGGCAATTGGAAATGATGTTGGAGTTGATCCTCATCTTTCCTCTTGGAACTCGCTGTTGGCTCCTCTCTAGGGCACTGCCCCTCTTAGGGCTACCAGTGAACCTGAGTAGCCCCTGAGGACGGCCTAAAGGTTAGGACACGTTCTCCGGGAAACCCTTCGCCGGGAAGTACCCCAGACGTGACTCTGCTTGACCCTGACTAAAGCTATCACTAAGACTGCTTGCTCTTCTTGCAAGATCCATGTGGTAACAGGCTAGTCCTAAGAAGGGGTTTAGTTTAAATTACATAGTACTTTTTTACAAGTTGGTACTCCAAAAGTCGCACACCTGGGGCGTGACACCTTGAGTGTTACGGAGTATAGCGCTCTTATGGCTGGACCGCTACCTTTCCTATCAAGATCTGGACTGGTTCTGACTGCTCCTCGGAACCAGATTTTTTAACACTTCAAAACATCTCAAATGGCTCAATTCACTCTTGTCTTTCCTCCCTCCGTTCAGCTCGCCAAGTTGGACGGGACTAATTGGCAGTCCTGGGCACAAACTTTCACTTCCCTCATGTTGATGAATGGTTGCTCCAGGCACCTCACACATGACAACCCCGGTGCGATCCCCCAGCACCCAGCCTTGGCCGCTGGTGTTGCCGGGCCCACCGGGCCCACTGATGCAGGACTGGCCATGATAGCATTGTGGCAGAAACAAGAGGAGGTCATCATTGGCCTCTTATATCTATCTGTCACAACGGAGGTGTTGTCTGGGATAACCTCCCAAATCCTTTTCCCAACTGTTCATGACAAGTTTGAACAGTTGGAGGCCTTATATGGTGCGGTTGGCTCTATGGCCACCTTCAATTTATGGGTTGGCTTGGTGAATACCAAGCTGCAGGAAGGACATCCCTTCCTCCCTCAGCTCCAAAAAATGCTGGACCTGAGGAACACCCTCCAGGAGAACGGGATGGCAGTCTCGGACATGCAAATGTCCTTCATACTTTTAGACGCCCTCCCTCCTTCCTATTCTACTATCGCCGGCACCATACTGGCCACTGGCCCCCCTGCCAATTTACTTCCTCAGGACCTGATCAATAGGTTCATCAACGAGGAATCCCGACTCTCCGGTCCCTCCGCCACCCTTAACAAGGTGGCCCCCATAAACCGGGCCTCTGGTTCGCGCCCCCCAAAGGCGCATCCATCGCCCAATTCCGGCAGCTCCGCTTCGGCGGATATCATCTGCCATTACTGTCACAAGCCCGGCCATAAAAAGCCGGACTGTTTTAAATTGAAAAGGGACCAGGAGAACGCCAAGAAGGGGAAGGCTGGGCAGCTGAGGAAAGCCGCCCAAAACCTCATTGTCGCCGCGCCGGAGGCTGTTCCGGCAGATAGATTAAATTCTACAATACCTGTACAGAAGAGCCGACTTTTTACTATAGTCAACGGCTCTGGAAAAATAGAGGAGGTGCATGAAGCACCTCAGGTTTCCCTTTACATGATGCGGGATAAAACCGCACACATAGAGTCAAGATGGATGATGGACAGTGGAGCGTCAACACATTTCACACCATATATTGAAGACTACGATACCTATACACCTCACGAAGGTATCGAAGTTCTGCTAGGAGATAGCTCTCTATTAAAGAGTGTTGGAACGGGTACTATAACAATCCGAACCAACAGAGGTTATAACCTCAAAATCTCCAATGTGTTGCACCTCCCAAACACACATTCACGCATCCTCTCCACAAGCGCCCTGACAGAAAAGGGCGCCTCAGTTTCATTTGACTCTACTTCCTTCCGTGTTCAATACAAAGGGGAAACCATAGCGGAAGGACACAAGGCTGCCAATCTATATTGGCTTGACAGTCATAAACTAAATACTGTCAAAGCACCTGCATCTGCTAGCCTTGATGTCTGGCATAAGCGCATGGGACATATGTCCAAAGAAGCGCTAAAGACGCATGCTCCTGAGGCTGTAAAAGGCCTCATTATAAATAACACACCAGAGGAGGCAGGACCATGCCATGGCTGTGAGCTTGGCAAATCCACTCGCCTTCCTTTCCCTGCTTCCATGAAGCGTGCCGAGGATCACCTCGAGATCGTCCATAGTGACCTTGTTGGACCCCTTCAGAGTAACTCTATTCAGGGGAACAAATACTTTGCCACCTTCATAGATGACTTCTCAAAAGCCGCAGTAGTCATCTTCATGAAGTCAAAAGATCAGTTTAAGGACGCCTTTTTACACTACAAGGCGTGGGCTGAAAAACAACTCAACAAGCCCATTAAATCCTTACATTCTGATCGAGGTGGCGAGTATGTCAATCACGATCTGAAGCACATACTTCTGGAAGCGGGCATTGAGCATCGTCTTACCATGCCTTATTCTCCACAACAGAATGGGAGAGCTGAGCGTTTTAACCGTACGGTTATGGAAAAAGGCACTAGCATGCTTCATCATGCAGGCCTTAGCCTCGGTTTCTGGGAACAGGCAGTCGAGACTGCTGTGCACATCTATAACCGCACTCCCACTCGTTCTAATAAGTGGAAAACTCCGCTGGAGCTCTGGAATGGTACGGTTCCAGATGTCTCTTACTTTAGAGTATTTGGCTGCAAAGCCTACTATCACGTACCAGAACACAACCGGCAAAAATTAGATCCTAAAGCAAAAGAAGCCGTGTTTGTGGGCTATGAAGCCCTTTCCAAGGGCTACAAACTATGGGACAGACATAGCCGACGCTTCGTCTCTTCTCGAGATGTTACGTTTGACGAGAGCGTTTTTCCGTCCCGCGGTGACCTGATCCCTCACCAGTATACCACACCAGTGCCGGAACAGGAGGTAATTGACTCCACCGGCGGTACAATTTATATAAGAGTGCTTGATCAGCCTCTACCAGCTGTTGCCACAGTACCTCAGGCGTCGCCAGTCAATATGGCCCCGCCTACTATACAGGTGCCGGAGGAAGCCCCTCCGCAGGAACAACAGCCTAGCACCCCACCTAGCTCCCACCCCGCTCCAGTAGATCAAACTATATACCAGACCCCGCCCTCTGCAACCCCTACGTCAACCCCTCCTCGTCCTTCGCGCTCTAGGCGTAACTGGCCACCTATGGTGACCCAGCCGATCCCTGCCCCTAATTTCAATAGGGATATCAGTCCTCCTGCCGAGACTCCTAGGAGTCCAAGGACTGAGCAGGTGTCTTCGCCTCCTCGCCCTAGGCGGAGCACAAGGACGAGGCGTCAGAATCCTCGATACTACAATGAGGACAATGACGAGTTCATGCAAGGGAGCAGCAGGCTAACCATGATGGACTTGCTGAATGCGGCAGAGGCCCCTGGCTATAGGGATCCTCAGACCTTCAAGCAGGCCATGGAGTCTGAATATGCCGACCAGTGGCAGGAGGCATGCCAGTATGAACTGGATGCCTTGGATAAGCTACAGGTCTGGCGGCTGGAGCCCCTTCCTACAGGAAGGAAGGTGGTTAAATGCAAGTGGGTCTTTAAGAAGAAAGCAGATGGACGCTTTCGTGCTAGGCTGGTGGCAAAAGGGTTCACCCAACTAGAGGGGGTGGACTTTGACGAAACCTTCAGTCCAGTCGCCCGATTTGAGTCCTTGAGACTTCTGTTGGCGTTAGCCACCCTGGAGGATTGGGAGATCCACCAGATGGACGTCAAATCGGCTTTCCTTCATGGAGAACTGGACGAGGAAATCTACATGGAGCAACCCTGTAGGTTTCGTCACAGCTGGCCAAGAACACTTGGTGTGCCGGCTTCAGAAAGCCCTTTACGGTCTGAAGCAGGCTTCCCGCGCATGGAATCTACAGTTCCATGGAGTTCTTAGCGAACTCGGCTTCACGCGGACGTACTCTGATGCAGGAGTATACGTATATCATCTCCAAGAGGAGGGTGATGTACTATTCGTCATCTTATATGTAGATGATATTACTATACTGGGCAACTCACCTGCAAAGATCAATGATCTGAAGGCATCTCTATCAAGTCGATATGAGATGACCGATCTGGGAGAAATTGAGTCATATCTCGGTGTCAACATCACCAGAGATCGTGCCAACCGCACTATGACCATCAACCAGTCAGATTACATCTGCGATGTAGTTGAAAGGTTTGGAATGAGGGACTCCAACCCAGTATACACTCCTCTTCCCTCTGGCGCGGAGGCTCACTTGATCAAATACGAAGATCAAGCCTCTACTTCTGAATATAAGAAGTATCAACAGATAATTGGGTCTCTGCTATATGCGCAGATTGGAAGCAGACCTGATATCTCCTTCGCTGTTGCGCGCCTTAGCCAATTCGCTTCCAATCCCTCTCAGCAGCATCTGCGCCTTGCCAAATACGTGTTAGCATACCTTAATACTACAAAGGACTACGCGTTGCGCTACTCTGGAGGGAATGGTGGAGAAGGCCTTCATGGCTACTGCGACTCTTCCTGGGGTGACCAGGAAGATCGCCACTCCACCTACTGGCTACGTCTACCTACTTGCGAATGGTGCTATCTCATGGTGCACCAGAAAGCAAAAGACAGTAGCACAGTCCACCACAGAAGCTGAGTACATGAGCCTCGCTGAGGCTGCAAACCAAGCTCAGTGGTATAGGACGTTCCTAGAGGAACTGGGGTATGAGGTCTCCTCCCCCATACCTCTTCACTGTGACAACAAGGGCGCTGTAGACTTAGCCCTGAACCCAGTCACAGGGAGACGGTCCAAACACATCCCCATCAAGCACCACGCTGTCAGGGAGTATGTAGAAAACAAGGTGATACACCTGATACGTACTCCAACGAAGGACATGGTAGCAGACGGACTTACTAAGTCTCTACCAAGGGAAACCTTCGAGAAGCTGGTTAATGATGTTGGGTTGAGTGTAATGGAGAAAAGTAGTGGATAGGATCCACATCTATCAGAAATTCGGGTTGATGGACCTTTTATAAGGTTGCCGATGAAGTGTCAAGGCAGAATAAGATTCGCTCTTATCTCTGCAGAAGAGAGTCCTTTCTCTCTGTATTATATGGAGTTATACACAGCACTTCAAAAAGTCGTCCTTTATGACGCATGAAGTAAAGTGTTCAAGGGACTTCAATCCCGAACTCCTATAGACCTCTTGCACAGTTCTTATGTTGAGAACTTGCAAAGGACTCTCACACAGTTCTTATGTTAGAGAACTTGTTGAAACTTGACACACGCTCTCATCACCATCTACCACCTATTCTTATCTCCAGAATGGACTGCCTCGATCATGGAGGGATGTTGAGACGTCACCAATTGAAGTGTGATGTCTCGTGGGATATGATTGAGTCATTCCCTTCCTTATACGGTATCTGACCCTTATGGTTAGATTATGGACTTCCGGACTTATACGGACCGGTTATTGTTTATCTTATTTTGTAGTTCCTTATTAGGTTCTCCTTGTTCTTATTGTTAAGATACCGATCACATCCGCATTAGGCGGTCTTATTGTTCTCTGCCCTCCAATGGCATTTCTCCCTCTGGCGCACAGACCAGGTGTATTTTGTTTGAGTCACCAGTGCGCACAGACCATTCTTAGCTAAGCGTCCTGTATATAAGGTCTGCTGTTTTCGCCCTCACACTTCAGAGTTTCTTCATCCTCTGAAGTGTAAGTTCCTTTTACTACTAAGCCTCTACCTTACGCTGACAGTACTATAGTTACTTTTGTCTCTTAGGTGTGTAGCGCTGCTAATAGAGTTTCTTCATCCTCTGAAGTTTACTTTTGTCTCTTAGCCGCTCTTGTCTTATCTCGCTGTTAGTGCTGCCAGCTCAACAAAGCCCAACCTCGAGACGGCGGGTCCTGTAGTCGCCCAGAGTGTCTGCCCCTAGTAGATAGCCCAGGTTCTTCGAATACTTATAAGGGAGGTTATTGCGGTAAACGTTAAGGTCAGCATCAGTGACATCGGGATGGCAGCATCCAGGAACATCGTAATCGAGAGGCGCTTGCATTGCAGGGTAATAGTGCGAATCGCCAGTGCGGCGCCGCCCAGGCATATCACAATATAAGCGACAGCCAAATCGGCCGCTGTGTCCAACCATACCTGACATAGAAGCACTGCCAGGGCTGTCGGCAGTTCCGAATAGGACCAGAGGACGTGAGCGAGTGATCAGTCTACCCAAGAACGTGTCGTATATTCTGAGACCCTCGCGCTGCAGTGCGGCTATGTGATACAGCGAGGGGAATAGGAAAGAGTCCATGTCCGCGGGCTTATAAGGACCCGGGACAATGGCACTGGGGATGACGAACGCTTTCTTGTAGCGCATATCCGGAGGGAGATTATGGAAGACCCAGATGAAGACCCAAGCTTCGGATGGCTGATCGGGGCGAAGCTGAGCACCATCGATAGAAAGCTGAAGGGCGATATCTGAGGCCTTGAAGCGACCTTCGTTCCAAGCATTAAGAAGTTCCCGGCCACAAGGCGTGTCATCGTATACAGCGAGGTTTCCACCGTTCGCTCTTGCTGTCTGGAGGTTCTCAGCCAGCTTTGTCTCAAGATAATGCATATGCTTAGCCATTTCGCAAGAACCGTAGAGTGCCTGTATAACAGGGCCAACGGGGATAGTCGAGAATCGCTTCTGAGCCCTAGTAGTCCCAGGGATGTAACGAGGAATGCTGCAACGCGGGCAAGAGTCCAGTTCGCCATAGGGGCCAGTATATGCCACGCAGGACCGCATACACATGTCGTGCTCTATAGGTACGACGCCCGAGAGCCAACGAATGCGTCGCTTCACTTGATCGAAGCTCAGGAACTCGCTTTCGGGGTTGTTGAGGAGTTCGATCTCCCGGGTAGTGTCGTAGTGGTCGCGCGAAGCACTAGAATTGTTCACGAAATGCCGTATAGAACGTAGCAAAGGTGAAGGATCAGCCAGTTCTGGCTCTTGGCCAGGGTTGCGTAGACTATCAATGTCTTGAGGGCACATTCCACAGTCCTCGAGAACTGCCGTGTGCAACATGTCGATGAATTCTTGCGTTGTCTGCAGGTCGGGAAGGTGGATGGGGGCATCACGACCATCCTCCGAGTGCTCCAGCGGATCGGGCTGTATCCGTTCTCGAGGCACAGCAGTCCCAGAAGGTCCTAGAGAAATCTGAGGTGTCTCAGTAGAGTCACAAGAACCAGGACCGTCGGCGTCCATTTCCTCATGTTGGTGAGGCCCAGTGGACGGAGGAGCAGAATCCGACTGGGCGCCATTGTCGACAGGAGGTCTATGGTCTGATGCAGATGCAGATGCATTCGTTGAGTCCAGCTGGATGCGTGGTTCTGTTGGTCGATCTGGCAGAGACGGTTGCGCCGAGGACGTGGAAGATCCATTACTTGCCTCAATACCGTTGATACGCCGCAGATGTGCCTCCAATTGATCATACAGCTTACGGCGAACGACGGTCCTGCGACTGGTCTTAGACGCCTTAGGCTTTGACTTAGGCGGCATGGGAATCGAGCGGTATACACAGCACACAAGCCTCGGATTGGATTTGAACCACACATATTTGACGCAGATGTACCGCCGTTCGCATGTCGATTGTGTTGAGTAAGTGTCGATTAACATATATTAGATTCGATGTAATTCGTATGTAATCAATATAAAATATATTTAATCCACCATAATCCGAGTTTATCGACCTAATCGACGGACTTCCCACTGGGGGTCACCTGTCACATGTCACCGACCACCCATCATGATAATCACCATTTGATCGAGAAGCAAGCAGATAAGTCCCGCAACACCTAGGCAGACGGTGTAAACACCATTACAGAGATCGCATACCCATACAGCACGACAAACTACCGACAGTAGCTCATACATCATACAGCCTGAGCGCACGCAGCAGTAACGTAGAGGCACGTTCCAGAAAATCGATAGGATCACCCACCCTCACAACCTAGCGAGTTGCAATAGCCCTTCCGAGTATGACTTAGACCTGACCTTCACATCGCAGCGCATGAGCATAATTATGAAAAAGGATTAAATGATGTCCGTCTCGAAACACGGGGAAAAAATGTCGATATTTACCTGTCGCATCCGTCTGGACCGTCGGCATGGTAAAATTCTGGGCGATGGAGGAGGCTGACGACGATGGCGTCGCTGAGCCCGATGTTTGTGCACAAGGCCATACTTCCCCCGCGCGTCAGGAAAGAAAGTCGAATGGTCCTGGGGTTTACATAGGCAGGCCCTGTAGTACACCAGCTCAAATGATGCCAGACATGTTGCGGATAAAACCCTACAATTACGCAATTGCACTGACAATGTGAGGGGTTAGTTCATGCTCGGGGCGGAGTGGCGCGTCTTAAAGCCAGGTAAGGACGTACTTGTGATCGAGAAGTACATTGTCAGGCCCGTAGCACCCAGAGCTTGGTAGGGATGTTGGAACTGAACAGTACTGAGTTTTTATGCTCTGCTTCCACAGAGCAACGCAATAACGGATCTGTGGACGTGAGTACGACCGGGAGGGGATACCAAGTGGATACAGGAAATCGGCCGATTGGCTGAAAGAGCTGGATTGGAATCTCACAAAAAATTATTTCAACACATGCGGCCGCCATGAACCCCTCAAAATTGGTGAACGCTAATCACTAACGTCACGTAGTACAATTCTACCACGCGATCTGTTCAGTTTTACAGCCATCACTCACGCCGCACTACATTCAACCGATCTAAATACGATATGAGTTAGGCGGCGCACTTCCCACTAGCAAGATTGCGGAAAAGCAGGAAAGACATTCCCAAGGACATTTCCGTACCGGGTAACCAAGCAAGCTTTTCTGACCTCAGTACTGTAACGTACGGTACTTGGTACGGTATATAGTCGAATTCTCCGATAGGCTAGCCCTATGTCACGTATTGATAAGACGCTCGTGTGGTGCTCGTAGTGTAAATGACACCCAATTTCTACTTGGTGACCCACAATTTCTTCCCAGGTGGAAATTCACCTCATGGGTGAATTTCTAGGATCCAAAGGTTGAGACTGGCCCAGAATGGTAGAAACTGATATATGGTTAACTCTATTGGACCCGGAGTCTCCAAAGTCACTCTTCCTTTCCCGACCTGACCCGCAGTTCTAATCTTCTTGATCTTCACATGGACTGATCCTTCTGTTCTGTGCCTTCCGCTTATCTGGCCTCGTACCTCATATACTAAGTTATTACACTACGTCTCGTTTCATGATGCACATGCACTACACGTATAACGCTCTTTAGTAGCTTGCTACGACCGCTAGTTTACTGCCCAGGATAACTAAATAAGTAAACAACGAGTTCCGATACGGTGGTGGATTTGTCCCGAAGTCGGGAAAAGGAAAAAGATTCTGACCAACCATCGTATCCCCATAGGAGTGATTCAGGTACAGGCTCGCTATAATGTTTCCGTGTCTCCACGATGCTTGGCTTTTTAGCTTGGTGCTTCGCGGGAAAATGTCAACTTTAGAGAATGTCTTGGCAGAGCTGCATTCTTGACATCCGAACTTGCTTACCTTATCCCTTTTAAATGAGTAGTCAACTTCACTGTGCTGTAGCCGCCGTGCTCGACACTCTCACGTTATCCTGATCACCCTCCGGCCATTCCGTGGTTGCGATTATGACAAGTCGCCCATTGGTCCATGAGCCTTGGTCTCTTGGCGCTCAGACTTAAATAAGGAGGTATCATACGCTCAACTCGACACGGCTACCCACCGCAATCCTTGTCTACCCTCACACTCTTCAATCTCTGAGTTCTTTGATGTCCCCAGCGGCCGCCAAACGTAAAAAAGTGGATGCACCTCTGCAGCACTCTGTTGGTGACATTGTCAGCGACCACAGAAAGCGTCGTCGCAATCGCACGACCCAATCTTGCCTCAGTTGTCACACCTCCAAACGCATGGTATACCCATCCACCACCTCCTCGGTCTTATCCTTAACCCGCTATTACAGTGTGACCGCAAGAGGCCCTGTGGTCGCTGTATCCAGCTTGGCATCGTACGTTTTTCCCCTTGCGTGAGGGCACTACGTAACCCAATACTCATTCGGTCCAGACAGGTCTCTGCATGTACGAAGTTGATGACCCCGGTCAAAGGCACTGCGCACCCTGTTTTTGTTCTCAGAGACTATTTATTGATTCCGATCCACCCCCTCAGGACCGAGGCAACCGATGATAAGATCCGCCTGAAAATGCGTGTCGCCGAACTCGAGGGGGTTATTCGGGAGGCAAGTCTCTCACGTTGTGCATGGAGGGGTCAAATCCCTAACAGACGAGCCGCCTTCGTAGCTCAAGAATAAGCCACATCCGCGGTGGACTCGGTCTTCATCGGATACCTACCAGGATCAGGCAATCCATTCCCATACTCCCTCTGCACCATCCCCCTGTGCCGAGAAGCACACGTCGAAGACTCCCCAAGGGGAGAAGAGTGGTGTGATGGTCCCATCTCCACTACCCAACGTAGACATCTCAATGGTTTTCAAAGAACGAGGATCTCAACAGGCTTCGCTGGCTCCACTCCCGCTCGAAGAGCCTCCTGAGCCTCGATTGCCGACCTCTATGGGCCCCTTTAGCGTGGCTTCTTCGTCTTCAAGCTATTCTCCCCTGGCTACACCGGACATCGACGATTCTGGGATGCAATCCCTTTCTGCGTTCAGCCCAACATCACCCGGGGACAACGCAATTTCTTCGCTTTCTTATTTCACGGACGGAGATTTACAATCAGACGCTCCGTTCGTGGAGTTGTTTGACAATACACGACGCGACATGTCCTGCAGTGACACAACTGCTGACCCTTGCCTGTCACAACATTCTGGACAGCAGACCCTACTCAGCGAGTGTGGTTGCCTTTCGGAGGTCGCAAATTATCAAGCCGTATTAGAGTTGTCCCTGCGCTTGAGATGCGCTGCAGAGGCGTTGAATCGCTACCCGCGACACAACAATAGTTCGATGTGTCTTCTCAAGCAGCGTATTGTAGAATTGGATGTGTTTACCAGGTTTGCGTGTTTCCCACCCTCGATCATAGTGTTCTAAAAAAAAAAACGAATCCGCCAGTAATACCCTTGGGAATATTGACACGCCTGGAATGGACAGGTACCCCAAGACTCTACACACACAACTTAATTCGACTTGGGGGTATGTCTCTCCAGACGGTTGGACCAGTGGTTCTACTTCTTTTCCTACGGCGGCGAGCGCTTCCCCGACCACCCTGGCGCAGCCGTCAGATGATTCGCTAATGTCTTGGACGCCTCAACCGCCTCAATGGCATCGGAATATGCCTATTTCGTTTCCACCTAATTCTTGGGGAACGCCCTGGATCTTCCCACATAAATTTTCATGAGTTCACTATCGCCAGTTTACTGTAAGTTATTCTCGATGTCTCTGTTAGTCACTCTTTCAACTCTTGGGTTACGACAGATAACAAATTTCTATGGGTGCTGTATCAAATTTGTTTATTGCAAATTTTGTACAAACGAAGAATCTAGACATCCTTATCATTGAGGGATCTTGTCCAGTTTGGCTCTATTTCATGGACGTCGACTCTTTATCGGAAATAAAATAAAATAAAATTCGCTCAGGGTGGCCCGCTTGGCGACTGGCGTGCCTTTGTTGAGCCCTCCCATGTATTATTATCCCCAGCCCAAGTCTGCGACGCTCACTGCACTTCCCAGTGCGTCATCAGGGCTCCGCGGAAGATCAGATGCCGCACTTGCCATTTAGCATCTATTTGTTAGACACCATGTTTGTGATTTGGCACACATATACACGAGTGTTTCACCCAAGAATAAATATCACGTCCTATCCCCTAATCCCACTGGCGGGAAACGCGTTTAGCGCTGCTCCAAGGATGCATATGAAGTGCGAGTGCGAGTGGGGGAGTAGAGGTGGTGCTCATCGGACTTGTAGCGGTAATGGTGCGTGATGACGGCAGCCGCATAAGAAGGGGGGGAGTATCAAGGATATTGGGGAACACGCGGGTTCTGTGGCACTGGCGAAGGTGTTGTTCTCAGGCTGCTCTGGATGCATGGTGGTGGGAATCGTGGCAGTATGGAAGAGGCATTGTAGATAGTCATGCTAAGATGTCGAGCCGAAGGAAAGCGTAGATAGAGGTGATAGAGAAGATGATATGAAACACAGGAGCGCACGGTAGCACGAACGCGGACGGACGCGGATGCAGATGGAATCATCTAACATAAAGGTAGAAGCATATATCGCATGTTCATTTTTTCGTATGCATGTGAAGTATATATAACAAGCTTAGTAATTAAATAGCTGACAGTCAAATATCCATCATTGCGAGCCTAGCCAGGACCTAGTCCTTACAGCAGGGTGGGAAGACAGTACGCAGATCTGGTGGTAGCATTATGAGACACAGTGACGTGTGGCGGAGGCATGGCACAGGGAGTGGACAAAGGTGGTGGCACAGGCAGGGTACGCCAGGAAAGGTGGAGGAGGAAAGGTGGGGCAGAAACACAGTACAGAAGAAAGGGACATTACAAAAAAGGTGGTGTCACAGGGAAGGCAGTGAACGGGAAAGGTATCCAGAGGCAGCAGCAACACGCAAAAAAAATGGCGGCAGGGTTGTAGCCTGAGAGTGGCGGCAAGACAGGGTCCGACTCCGCGCAAACTGTGATCCAGTACAAAGCAGGAGGATTGGCGGTGCAGAAGTGGAGATGGCGGAAAAAAAAAGGGGGGGCAGCGGTACAGGAAAGGGTGTCATGCAGTAAAGGCAACAGTAGGAGTAGAAGCAGTGGTAGCGTGTAGAGTGGTATGTAGGGGCGGTAGTTGGGTATCCCCTGCTTTGATTTGGGATAAAAAGCGTGGCGGTGCGGCGGCGGGCAGAAGTAGGGATATGTGGCAACACCCCAGCTCTGTAGTAGCGTGCAGCAGGCAGAAGTAGGGGGATGCAGGCCATCATATGGCAGCAGCCCCCCATCCTTGAAGCCGCATTGGTTGAAAGCAGAGGTTGGGCGACAAGACTAAATACGGGAGATAACAGATAGCGCAACCGGTGCAAAATAGACAAACGACAGATGACGGATGACGAAAAGGACGACGAGTCAAAGACCAATCACTGGCACGAAGTAGCGAGATTGCTGGGAACACAACAGAACAGCAGACAACGGAATACAAGCATCTCCTACCGTATGGAACATCTTCACGCAATGGACCACGGGGGCTGCGGCGTGCAGTGCCTGCATTCCTTGGTGCAGCGGCTACCATCAAATGAAACAACCACCCACGCGTCGGCACTTTTAGAAGTAGTCTCACCATCTCAAGACGCGGACCCAGAAGCTGCTGACGCCATTGGTGTCTATTTAATAAGGCCTGATCGTTAAAGGCGCGAACCCTGGAGGGTGTGTCAGTCACCGACAGTCGTTTATTTGGCGCGAGTATGGCGGTGTCCTAGATATGTAATAACACGCACTGTGAATGGGCCTAACTGTAAGAATTTTAATTTTCCCATAGGCTCGCGTCGCAGTCGTAACCCGTGGCTCGGTAATGATGCCTCTGAAAGAAAAGAAAGCCCCGAGATGGAAATGGGTCCCCGGTGTTGGTCGCCTTGTGTTCTGATAGCAAACAAATGGGCCCGGTACAACACTGGTTGGCATTTAGTGACTTGACTGCGGAAACTGCGGAAACTGCGGAGACGTTAAGAAGGTGGGAATTGGGGGGAGGGAAGGGTCCAGAAGGGGCTAGATGACTTGTCTGTATCACTAGTGATGGGAAAATTCAGTTCTGATGGGTTCGGCGAATTTCTGAACTGAACCAAAGAGAATGTGTTTGAATGCGTTCGAACCTGAACTGTTGGTGTTACTAGAACTAAAATAGGTAGCAGCTAGGCCATGCAAAATTGCGAAGTATGTATATTTTAGATCCTGTGTAATGCCAATGACAAGCTTTAGTGTGAGCCCGGGATTGAGCGTGGGACTTTGTGCATTGTAGTGTGTAAAAAGGCTCAAATTACAGTACCGTGTGCCCCGCAGATACTGCCCTACGAGATGCAGCATGATTCTAAGCACAATATCCTCAAGGCTTCCCCGAGCGACACTAGTTCGATTTCTTCTATGTTGAGGTCGAGTAGTCACGCCATCTCGGTCCGTGGCCCACGTGACCAGTAGTTTATACGCGACCTGGTGTTTGTTCGTCTCATCCAGACTGGAATGCGAGTCGACGGGTACTGAGTACTGAGGTATGGCACATCCCCCACAAGTATGATTAAATCGTAAATGCCTTGATCGTAGGGATGATTTTACAACCCTAGCTTTGAATGGGGCTTATTCCCCAATGCGTGACAACTTGAAGTGTCTCCCTTTGGGAGATTTGCTCGGGGTTCTAGGCACTAATTCCCTATGGCCACCACGCAGCTTGGAGTCAAAACAACTACGTCTGCATCACAGATCACAAAGCATCCAGGAATGCGTCGGTGATCCGCTCTTCAGTTACAAATGCACCCTTTTCCCCAGAATAAAAACTGTGCCCGGTCCCCCTCATCTCGTACGTTTACAACGTCAACTTCTGTGCCCACTCCCGCGTCCGTGGATCCCCCGAGCAACCTAACGCCATCGCCAACCCACCTCTTAGACGCCTACTGCGCTGCTTTCGCGCTCCTCCTGGCTCCACACTTTGCCAAGGTCGCCACTATCGAGCTCTCCGCCGACTCGATCTGTTTCGTTACGCACGCCATGGAAATCGACGGATTCGTGCACAAGGTTTCCTTTCGCAGCGGGGATGCCCTGCTCGTCGTCGTCCGGTACTACAAGGGCTGCGACGCGTTCGCGTAGCACCCGCTTGTGTTCCGCGCGTAGACGATCGTGTCGGAATGTACACATGCAGGGTACGTCAGGCAGGTCGTGTCATGGTTGGCGAAAGCGGTGGCTGCGGCAGAGAAATATATCTAGGGGGTTCGGTACATTTCCACAGACAGTACACGTCGGGTTTGATGCAGTCTTGAGACTCATGTCGTAAACCATTTACCTTCACACAACCTTACTGCGGCTCATATAATACAGTTCAGAAAGACAACACCATCGGATATCCTGTAACGGCGAACGCTATTGCCTCCAGAGGTCTTGTCCCGACCGCGGTACCTCGAGGCACGTTTCCCCGTATCTGACCCTTTTTCGTCGCAACGATCGCCACACTATTTCTCATCTGAATGACCTATTCACTGAAGAGATAGGTTTTGCAACGATTTCAACGTTCCAGACAGCAAGTGGTGACGCACTATGTCCCATGGATGCCGTTCTGCTCTCAGGCTCGTCATAAGGGCTTGTCCTGACCGTGGTAGCTTGTGGTTCAATTTCTCATACTTAAATATTTATTTCGTTTCAGTCATTGCCAGACACTGCGATTTCTTATTTGAATGACCTATGCACCCAAGGTATGAATTCTGCGAAAGCGATTGGCAACGGCATCATGAGACGTTCAGAATTTGCACGCCCGGTGCCTCCATTTTGACAATGAGCCCCGAGTAGTAATGCGCCATGTTGTCATTGACGACCAGTCAGATTCGCGTGGGGTTTTTAGTCCAAGACCCATCACACAAGCCTGCCGTAAAATTTGTACAGAAGTATATCGTTACAAATGAGTTAAAGTTAAAAGTAATATTTCCATTCGTCTGGGTGCGTGGTCGTCAACAGAGGGATGACTAACTTAGAACTGTCAGAGTACGCAACTAGTATGAAACATTCTCTCATTTGCTGACGTAAAATTTATGTCTTTTGTTGAGCGTTTTGGTGTCAATGACGGTTACAGGGCGACCAAATAGCCGGCGGGCAGCGACGAACTTCTCAACAGATGATTCAGGCAGGTCCGCTAAGCAAATCGAGTGAAGGGATGGCAATACTTCGGTGACCATCTCCCCCGTGATATCTTCCAGTGCAAGAGCGACATGCCCTGCGAGTTCATGAGATACATGCAGCGTCTGCACAGTGGAGAATTGGCGGAGGAGGTGCTGCCATTCCACATCGTCCGCACGCTCTAAATGACGACCTTCCTCGGGATGGGCCTTGAGCTTGAGATGGACCACATCGGAGAGTGTCGCAGAAAAATGGCCTAGCACCTGGGCTATGTGCGAAACTTGCCAGCCAATTCCTTCGCAAGAGATTGTGGTCGTAACAGAGCGCCAATCCCAGCTTAGATCGTTTGGACGTGGATACATGTGGAAGGTAACCTTGTCACCGAAAAAGGTAACATGCGCACGCTTGAATGGGGTCAATTTGGGGCCAACTGAGCGATCGATGAGCTTGGAGAGTTGGGCAACCTGCAAGTCGACGAGCTGGTTCAAGTAAACTATTAAAACCCGGCCCAGCCGAGGGCTTTCGATCCGGGCAACGAGGTCCTCTAGGTACTCGCTGGCACCCCTGAATTGAAAGAAGGTGAGAGAAGGAAGGACAGTGCGTGTCACAGGAGGAGGGTTTATTCGGTCAGGGCGGGAACTTGAAGTAGCCGATCGGAATTCAATAATGAAGATCTCAAGCCTGGGCGATGCGGCCAAACCCGCGACCAAGGCCTGGGGCGAAATGTAACCAGTCGGGGGTATTTTGCGAAAATCGAGCTCAACGAGATCACTGGTCGACAAAAGGAGAGTTGGTAGTGCCGGATAGGGAATGCCAGAAGAGGTGATTTTCCGTAAACGCGGTGCGGATCCTCCCAAAAATCTACCAGGAAGGACTGGTGCATTTCCATCGATCGAGTCAATGTGGAGATGTGTTAGCGCCGGAAACGGCTCTTGCACCATCTCGACCATCTTTTCCAAATGCAAACTCGATACGTTGAGCGCGAGATAAGACACGCGATCAGGGTGCTCGAGCGCAGCAATGACATTGTCTTCATCCTCAGGCGTGATGCCGTTCTTTGAATATGTATCGTGGTAATCAATAACGATAGGAAAGGCCGGCCAGATGCCCAGATCCTTCCTGACAGGAGTTCCGTATGTGCAGAGAATTCGGAGATTGAGACGGTGTGGTGAAGCAAGTACGATTTGTCGCCACCTTCGGCATACATGAACCAATAAGTGCCATTTCCATACAAGGTAAAGGGTGTCGTGAGTTGTTTGACAGAAGTCAAATATTTCAAGAAAGACATTGTCTGAGAGCACGCCAATTGTTATGCCATGTTCGTAACTGTCGCCTGTGTCATACAAAGTCAGTGACCATTGCAGTCGCCGGTACGGAGGTAGATGCACCTCCAGCATGCAGGTTTTTTTGTTCCAGGCTATGAGCTTGAGAGAACTCTCCGGCGTGTGAGGTGGCACCAGGGGACGGATCACCCAGTGGGGAGACCGGACGAACACTGATTGAAATCCGGTGGTGAGTACTCAGTCAATTAGTAGGCACTGGACACGCCTGGGAGAGCCGATCGATAGAAGAGGTTCGGCAAAGCTGGGTAGTGAGACCGGGCGATGGCTAATTGGGGATTCGAAGCGAAAATTCGGTCAGATATTCTAGTAAATATGAAGGCCATGGACAAACCTCTCAGTACCCATTGGTAATACGGACAATGAACTAGGCTCTGTAGGCGAAGGAGCCACTCTTATAGTACTAGCCCCTCGACTAGCTCGATGAGTCGTGATTCGGCTCAGCTGATGCGGGATGCAGTGCAGTGTGAGTATTGTCGATGTGTTTGCATCTTGCCCTGGCCATCATGCATCAGGGAACGTGTCCATAACACAGCCACACGCCACAGTAGAGATGTGATTTGTACGAGACAGGAAAACTCGATTGAAGTACTGGCACGCAGGACATATTGTTGCCTGTAGGGTAATACAGCATTGATAGGGAATTGCAGAGCAATCTACAATAAGGTGTAAAGGTTGTCCAGGGAAATCAATAGAAAGGAAACATCAGCTCACGCAACGGAATGACATACGTAGTTCACAAAGAACGGACCTCGCTGGCACGACATCGGGTAATGAATTAAAGCTGTACTCTAACAGTACCCAGATAGTACCCAGACGGCGTAAAGTTGAACATGATACTGTCAACCAGACCTGTAATATAACCGGGGAAGAATGTCCGTATAAACGAACGTGCAGCCTAGCTATTGGCCGATATGGCCCTGAGAAAAGGAAGGTGTTGATGCGGAAAAGAAACAGTCCGGTCTTTGACCGACATGGACGGCGTAGGCGTAAGTCAGAGGTGGCTGGAGGTGACACGGGCCGCAGACCGGGTCACTTTATGATCTCGTCTGGGTAATATATCAACGAACACTTGACACTGGCACTGATATCGTCTAATCGTGGGCACATGTCAGCTTTTCTGTGGCTTAGTAAAGTCGTCATCAACCATCCCTTTCCAGGACTTTCTACCCAGGTTTCGTGCCACATTGTCACGGCCGGCCGATGGAGGAATCTTGCGACTTCAGTTGGACTGTTACTAACGAGAAAGTAGTGCACCTTTGTAAAGCAAACCGGCGCCAATGATAAATATACACGTACACTCATCCCTTTCGGCCAAACCACTCTAGTTTACGGCACACACCTCCTTAAACATCTTACCATCCGATTTTCTTCTAGTTGAAATCCCAGCCCCTCCAAAACTTTGCCAGCTTCCGTTAACGTAGATTTCTGTCCTATGCTTGGCTTTCTGGCGTTTTGCCTGCGTGCCCCATCTGTTGTTCTTTCCGTCCAAGATAAGGGTCTGCAGCACGCGGAGGACGCGAACAACTGCATGAAATGCATGCGGTTCCTTGTCACCATCTTTCCCAGGCACCAATCACCTACCAAATTAGGAGCCAGCACACGGCTTTGTCCCGTCCAGTACTGTAGGTCCGGTTCATCATGTGTATTTGAGACCTTACGTGATGAACGGCGCTCTACGTATTCTGACTCGACTGAGAAAGACATCACTTGCCAATCGCTTTGGTTCTCGAACCAACGATACACCGGGGATGGACTACAACGGGTTTCTGACGTACTACGTGCCACTTGTCTGGGCTACAAGACCCCAAGCGCGAACTCCGAGCAGGATCCATGAAACCTACGCACCGTGTGGTAAGCACTATTTCCTTACTCTTCCCCCGACCTACGCCGGAATAGGACAGCAACCATGGTGCCAAGAGGTGCTCATCAATTTAGCTTGCTTCACCGCTGGTGCGTCAACATGGATGAGCCTAGATCAACCCTTTCCACTTTGCAGCTTCCTCAATGAACGAAAGCGATATTCATCTCTCCTCCATCGACGTCTCCTCTAACCCAAACCACATCCTGCGCGTACCTCCCTACGACTGCCTGACTCGATTATTGACTCCAATGTTCGGGAGCACCTCTCATACTTGCATATCGCAGGAGCTACAGCATCGTGCAAAAATGGGTGTCGAAAACTCGACGCATTTCCGACCTATTTCCGTGCAGGAGATCCTCGACTCTCCGTATATCAAGTGGTACAATATTAACCTACCGTAGGGACCGATATTTTGGTACTTCGGGTGTACTATGGTTCGTCGACGGTGGAGAACCCGTCTCGTATTATTCATGGCGAAAGCTGCGGCCGCCTCTGCGACGACCTGAGATTCTGAATTCTTCATGCTCAAGACTTCGCGATAAATCTGTGGCGAAGCTGCAAAACTGCCGCCTATTAACCGATTTTTTGGATCCATCGAGCAATTGCGTCGTCTTGATGTCTTTGGCCGTTTGTCTCGTAACGAAGAACAACGAACCTCGTAGTCACTCCTTGACCTCTTACCACCACCATCCCCTTTGCATGTACGCTGAACAGCAACTCTCCGATGACTTCCAGGACCATGTCTGTGAGGTCCTCGCGGCAGCCGATTCCTACGTCATAGACCCTCCCCTCCAACCTCGCGAACTCTTCTTTAACAACCACCACATTCCCCACTTCTCTGTTAGGAGTGCTGAAGGTTGCACTGTCATCCGTGACGAGCTCATTGATCTCACGGATTCTGTCTTCTAGCAGAATAAGCTGGAGCTAGCTAGCCCATGAGTTTTTTCCTGGTAGCACGCAGCGATATTCAGGTGTCTCCCTCTTGGCGATTCGTTTGGGGTTCTAAGCGCCGATTCCCCTACGGCCACCACGCAATTTGGAGTTAAAGACAGCCACGTGCGTATCGCAGATCACAAAGCGACCGTCCAGGAGTGCATCGGCGACCTCCTCTTCGGTTACCAGGCAGGCTCTTTTTTTCCAGAATAAAATTTCCGTGCCTGGTCCCTTCACCTCGTACGTTCGCAACGCCATCTTCCGCGGATCCGCTGAACACCGTGCCGCCAGCGCCAACCTAGCTCCTAGACGCCTACTGCGGCGCCAGCTTTTCGCACTCACCTTCGCTCCACACTTCACCCAGGTTGCCGGCATCGGACTCTCCCTGGATGCGAACCGCCTCGCCACACACAACGCGGAGCTCGACGTACTAGTGCACGACGTTTTCTCCCATGACGCCGACGACGCCGCGCAGATCTTTAGCCTATCGCGCTCGTCGTTAGCTCGCCCCACAAGGGCTGCGGCGTGTTCGTGCGGTGGCTGCCTGCTCCGTGTGCAGATGGCTGTGTAGTAACCCACACACGCAGGGGACGTCGGGCAGATCGTATCGTCGGCGAAAGCGGACGCGGTGGCAGAGAAATATGTCCTGGAAATCTGAGAGGGTTCGATTTCTTTCCACAGAATGACCTATTCACTCAAGAGGTAAGTTCTGCAACAACTCAATGGTTCCAGACAGTAAGTGATGGCGGTGCTATAATGACAATGGATGAGGCCAGAATTTGCTCCACGGGGACGATGCCCCATTTCGACGATGAACCCCGAGTAATGCGCCGCGCTGTCATTGACGGCCAGCCAAGCTCCTCGCATAGAAATTTTAGTCCGAGACACATCGCAACAAGCCCGTCGTAACATTCGTACGGAAGTACATATCGTGACAAATGTAGTCAAAAGGGATATACGTCCCACATTCAGGCGTCTCCTAAATGTGTTAGGAATGATTAGAATCGTTGGGTCGTTAAACACCAGGCTATAGAGTACGCAACTGGAATGGAGAATTGTTCTGTTTGGTGAGATAGGACTTGAGCTTGAGTCTTTCATCAAATTCAGTTTATGTATCGACGACGATTAAAGGGCGACCAGAGAGCCGGCGGGCGGTAACGAAATTCTCAACAGACGACGCCGGCTGGCCCACTAAGTAAATCATCAAGTCAAGAGTTGGCAATACTTCGGCGACCATCTCCCCTGTTATGTCTTGTAGTGCAAGAGCAACGCGGCTGGCAACCTCCTGGGATGCGTGCAGCGTCTGCACAGCGGTGAATTGGTGGAGGAGGTGCGGCCACTCAACGTCGTCTGTATCATCTTTTAATTTCTCGGGATGGATGTCGGCTGCGGCGAGCTTGAGATGGACCACATTGGAGAGTATTATGGAAACATGGCTGAGCACCCACCTGGGCCATGTGCGAAACTTGCCAACCGACCCCTTGGCATGAGACGCTCGTCCAAACATGGCGCCACTCAGAAGTTGGGCAGATTTCGTGACGATCAATTTCGAAGGAGACAAAAACTCACCGCAAAAGGTAACTTGTGCATGCCTGAATTGGGTTAACTTAGGGCCTACTGAACGATCGACGAACTGTGCCTGTGCCACGAAAACTTGGTACTCGCGGCGATTGCTGCGGGGCGCTAAAGGACGCACCTTGACCACGTATATTCCTCGGTTTCTTGCGACGACCTCAGGCAGCCTTTTTGATATGTGAGGTGGTACAAGAGAGCGAATCACCCGGTATGGAGAAGGGACCACAGCGAGTACTCAGTCAATTAGCAGGCACTGAACACACATGGGAAGGCTGATCGATAGGAACGGTTCACCGAAACTAGGCAGGAAGACTTGATAATGGCTGATTCAAGTTGGAGGTCAGCAGCGCGAAGCTGGTCGATCAGTCTGGGAATATGGAAAACATAGGCCTGGACAAACCTTTGGGTGCCCATCAATAATGCGGATAATGAGCATTAACGAACTACAGTGCTTGTAGTCAGCTCTGTGGAATCTGGACGAAGGAGCTACTCTTATGCCAGTTCCAGCTCTATGAAACGTAATCCTGTTTAACTGCTGCAGAATGCAGTACAATGGGT
>JAKELG010000382.1:0-35706 GCA_021527035.1 Lactarius vividus | reverse complement strand
CGCGTTCGGCAGAAGTCGCAAATTGCAGTATTTGGTCAAATGGAAGGGATACCCGGACTCGGACAACCAGTGGGTCGACAAGGATGACGTATTTGCCGACGACGCGATAAGGGAGTTTAAAATTCTAACCCCGCCAGAGAACGCATATAAGCGTAGGGAAATCCCAAGAGACGTCCCCATCTCCCCCCTCCACTTCACTCCCCACTTATGAGGCCCTCTTCCCCAGTAAACTTCCGCTATGTCGTCAACACCGAGCTATCGGCACCTTACCGAGTACAGTCCACGCCATCGTCACCCCTGTCGTCTACCCTCGCCCTTCACCAACGAGGAAGTCGTCCTCCTTCCCCCGGGCCATCCCCAGTTCCTTCGCCGACCCCCACTGTTTATTCCGAGAGCAACCAGCCCAACTATCTCGGAGACCACTATGTCCCGACCAGAGCGCCCACTCCAGCGGGCGACGAACAAGGGTATACACCCAGCCGACCAGCATCCCCGCCGGGACCCGACGAAAGTGGGGACCCGTACGACCCAGCGGAGCGCCTCGAGGCGCATCAGTATTTACGTTACGCCACCCATCTTACCACGACACACTCGGAAACCCCCCCGCTTTGTGGACCCACCGGGGAGGCTATCACACTACCGACGCCACATCCATCCGCGCTTCGCCGCGATCAAGAAGAGGAATCTATGTCGGAGACCGAAAGTCGTGCAGAGACGCCCCCTCCCAGGGGGTACCAGTTCAACAGGGGAGTCCATTACATTCCCTTTCAGATCCGCGATGCTCAGGAACGTCTTTGGCCCGCCCGGTATACTCAGCTCATCCTCACCGCCGACCCGTTCGTCCTGGCCTTCAGGGCTGGGTGCAATCAACAGTACGGGAAGCCCGTCCACGCCATCCCCTACTACGACGAGCAGTCCTCTTCCCCCTCTTACACCGACGACGACCTCACGTTCCTGCTCTCCGACGCGGGACTAGTCGACTCGGTCGACCAGGCGCTCCTCCACATGAAGGACGCGACCCTCATGGCCGAGGTCCATCGCTACCGCTGCATGACGTTGGGGTGGCGGGCGCAGCAACATCGGCTGGCGGCGGAACAAATGAAGTTGGAGCGCATCGGGATCGAGCGCAACAGGTGTGTCTCTCGACTCCAGCGAGCTCATGCGGTGGACCGCATCGAGAACGTCCGAGCCTCGCTCCATCGTGGGCCGAAGGCGGAGCAAGACGCCGAAGAGATAGCTCGCATCCGAGCCCTCCGTGAAGTGGGCACTAACCCCCTAGCCATCATGCGTGGTCAAGCTGGGGCTTGACGCTGAAAAGGGGGTGATGTTACGTTTCGTCCTCGGATCGATCGGACCGGTTGTGAACTCTGACGTGTTCGTGATGACTCAGCACGTTAGTAGTAATACGTCATGGACTTCGGATCTTACCGCCTCGTGTTGTGCTGACTGATGACCTCCCATTGTTGTACGTGATCGTGATTAGACTTGCTGACTGATGCTCCATTGTTGTACGTGTTTCGGATTACGGTGACGACTGCGCATTCTATTATTAGGATACGCTACTTACGCTATTGGCTACTTACGAGTTCGAGCGGAGCTAGAACTGGCTCCCTTACTTGTATTTAAGTTCGTAGTAGTACGGACCAGGATCCCCATCTTGGTCTTCTTCAAATACCACTCTTCACTCGCCTTCTGTGCTAGGGACTTGCAGTGTCCCTAAGTGAGTTTGCTCCGGCATATCCCTCTACGACCAAGAAGGGATCCCCGTGACTCTATCTCCATCTTCACTCGTGAATGGTAGATCAACCGACCGTGACTTATCCGCCTGGTACCACGTGTCATCTCGTATTCGAATATCTCAACTCGCGCACCGCACGCCCAACCCATTGCTACTACATCGTCGACAACCTCCAGTGGGAGTACATTCGCAAGGTCCCGAGTCCACCGCCAGGCATTCCCGTCGAAGAGACGTTGTACACCTATAGGGATTCCACAGGCACGTATTGGCCCCATCCCGCAGTCTTTCCAGAGCACTCGGACAACCACAGATTCCATCCCCGAGGGAACCCACGTCACAACAGTGCCTAAGTCAGGCAAACGTCCGTGGTAGACGTAACACTAAGCCTCTCTACCTTACGCTGACACTAGTATAGTACTTGTTTGTCCTTAGGTGTGTAGCGCTGCTATTAGAGTTCCTTCTACCTCTGAAGTTACTTGTTTGTCCTTAGCTTCTTGCTACTTTTATCTCGCTGTTAGTGCTGCCCGCTCAACAGTAGTAAGTAGTAATTAGTCATGGACATCGCACATCAGTCAGCAGTTGTAGTAACACGTGTTAGTTACTATGACTCATTCCTAGGATAGCTGTAGTAGGGTTTGAGCTACTTATGCTACAGGATTTCAGACTTCATAGAGGAGCTTTAAAGCTTCCTCTTACATGTATAAATAGGGATGGTTAGAGACCAAGATATGCCATCTTGGTCTTCTTGGAATACCACTGTCCTCCTCTTCTCTTCAGACCTCCATGTCTCAATCACCTGAGCTTTTCCTTAGCCTTTGAGCTTAAGGATCAGTCTGGCACCTCCCCAAGTCATCATGGGAATTGTCTTAGTTATGCACACACTACAGATAGCGCTCATTGTCATGTACGGGCTCCTGAAGACATTTGAAGCTGCACTTACCCGACAACGCTGAGTCATGCTCACCCTCTCTGAGTTCAAGTCGAACTAACACTGTGGTAGTGTTACATTAAGATCAAGATCCCTTCACCATGGCATTCACAACCAGAGACCAGTGGAGAAACTTTTGGCCTTACAGCCTCGAGACAAGAGGAGAGCGATCAGTACCCAGAAGATTCCTAGGAGCGGCACATTGGAGAGAATATAGAGGAGATACCGGATACTTTGTCAACTTCCTGGCAGATCTGACCAGATACCAACTGGTTGAGTTCAATTACTCAAACTTTTGCTGGGTGGAAGTTATGTGGAATCCCATAGATCACCACTGGGACGTGGTCAGACCCACAGGAAGACACTACCACTGCGACTTGATTCAAGAGAACTCCAAGGAGATGACTGGGGATCACTTGACAGAGACAGTGAATCAAAATCAGAAAATGAACAACCAGAACAACCAAGGGAACAGCCCCCCTTGGAATCCAGCCACAAGGAACCAGTAGAAGAACACACAGCAATGGAAAGCGAGGTACACGTAACTGGAGACAATGCAAGTCTTCTGGCCCACATAGCTGAGTCCCTACATATCACTGTACCAGAAGAAATTCACATCTGATCCCCCACGATGGCCACTAACACCCAAACCAAAACTCAAGCTACAGAAGAAGCAAGACGTATAAGAGAAGAAGCAGAGGCCATCCTCCACCCTATAAATCCCGCAACAGGATGCTGAATGACAGCTGATGATGCAGCAATCTTTCACGCCATTGGACCAGACCAACCAGACCCACTGGAAGGACCCCCACCACCACCCAGGGGACTACCTGGGGGATTCCCAGGACAAGGACCAACAGGCAGAGGGTTCCCCATGGGACCACCCAGGGGAGGACCACCCGAAGGAGGACCACCTGGAGGAGTAGCAGGAGGGGGACATGGATCAGACAGGCTATCAGGTGAACCCCCCACAGTGTTTGACAGTGACCGAACTAAATACGAAGCCTTCCTTACACAATGGCATGTATACTGGGGAATGAACCTGGAGGCCCCTATAATGCAAAATGATTACTGAAGGTCCCTCCTGTTCCTTGGATACGTCAAAGGAACCAATGTCAGCGAATGGACGCTGACCATGTTAGAATGGTTAAACCAAGAAATACGGCAGGGGACAAGCCAATACTCCCAGCACTTGTGGAACCACATAGCCAAAGAATTTGCTAAGCAGTTTGCTAACACCCTGGAAGAAGAACAAGCACAAGCAGAGTTGCAAAAGGGATTGGGAATGGTTGGAGAGGACATTGACGCGTATGTGGTGCAGTTTGAGCAACTAGCCAGAAAAGCTCATTACAACCTAAATGACCGACAAACTATTGATCGGTTTACGGCAGGACTTCCGAGAAACCTGTTCATGAAGGTATACAAGATGGATGAGCCGCGAACCTTTGAAGAATGGAAGATGTGCACCCTCCAAAGACAAAAATAGTACATCCACATGAAAGCTAGGCTTGACAACTTCAAGAATAAAACCCCTCCCTCATCAGCACAACCTAGATGGAGGGCAGCACCGCCCAACTGGGGCCCACCATGTGGACTCCCACCTCCGCCTTGATACAACCCAGATGCCATGGACACCTCTGCAGACCAGACCTGAGCACAAGTAGCAGAAGTAGGGGATCCAAACAGACCTTTTGGACCCCAACCTCAGCAGGGAAACTTCAACCAGAGAGGCAGAAAGTGAGACATGAGGGCAGTAATCTGCTACAACTGTAATAGACCAGGCCACTTCTCATGGGACTGCCAACAGCCTCGCACCCCGAGAAGACCTCCAGCAAACAGACATGTAGCAGAAACAATGTACTACACACCAGAAGAACCTGCCACAGAAATACAAGCAACCAACACCATGCCTCCTCAGCAGAGGGCATAAGAATGGCTCGCAGGAGTAGCCGGGGAATCAGATGACGTAAAGGACCTCATCCTCCAAGAAATGTGGGGAAAGGAGGGTGTTTGGGACGCCTAAACCCATTGGCCTGGGTGAGGGCAGTAAATTGTAACTCTGTAATCATGACTCGTTATTGATTGCTTAGAATTCCAGTCTCAATTTGCACAAGTTATGCAATGGCCGATATAAAAGGGCTTGTAGACTCCAGAGCCACCAACAACTTCATAAGACCCACATTTGCAAAACGAATGGGCCTAGGACTTAAACTCCTGGACAGACCCCACAAAATATGGAACATAGATAACACAGAAAATAAAGCGGGCAGTATCACTCACTGCATTGATCTTGATGTACAAACTAAAGGAAGACACAGAATGATGCACTTCCTAGTTACTGATATAGGCAATGAAGACTTGGTACTAGGATACCCCTGGCTGGCAACGTACAAACCCACCATAAACTGGAGGCATGCTATGATACACGAAAATATGATGCCCATTGTCCTCCAATCCATCACGCCACAAACCCTAAACCCTGTCATTGGAACCATCATCACAGAGGAAGAAAGACAGGAGGTGGTAGAGGAGCTGGAAGAACAATGCAGCCTAAGAACTACAGCCACGGAACTCACTATCACCGCCAAGCAGTACACCGAATCCGTCACACTTCCACCATCCTACCAACGATTCGCCAAACTCTTTAATGAAGAAGCCTCCCACCAGTTTCCCCCATCATGACCCTGGGACCACACCATCGAGTTTAAACCAAACACGCCAACAGCAATAGACTGTAAGGTCTACCCCATGACCCAAGACAAAGACGTCAAACTCAAAGAGTTCCTCAACAAGCAGCTACAGAAGGGATACATAAGGCCTTCAAAATTGCAATACGCATCATCATTCTTCATCAAAAAGAAAGATGGGAAACTATGCCCCATACAGGACTACTGTTGTATCAATGCTGTAACCATCCGAAACCAATACCCCCTACCACTCATCTCGGACCTCATCACTGACTTAAGCCAAGCACACACCTACACCAAGCTTGACATCCAATGGGGGTACAACAACATGTGGATCAAGGAGGGGGACGAACACACGGCAGCATTCAAAACAAGGTATGGGCTTTTCAAGCCAACAGTCATGTACTTTGGACTCACCAATTCCCCAGCAACCTTCCAAACAATGATGAACACAATTTACCAAGATACAATTATCAAACACAAAAGCAAAGGGACGATCATACAAGTATACATGGACAATATAGGTATAGCGACACAAGCACCAGCAGGGCAAAAGGAACACAAAGATGCAGTACAAGACGTCCTTCAAGTAGCTCTAGAACACAACCTGTACTTCAAACTGGAGAAATGCCTCTTTCATAAGCCGTGGATGGATTACCTGGGGGTAATCCTTGAAAAGGGGGTAACATGTATGGACCTGGTAAAAATTTCTGGCATCAAAGACTGGCCTACACCAACCAAGGTCCGTGACATATGCTCTTTCCTCGGCTTCTGCAATTTTTACCAACTCTTCATCCGCGGCTTTGTCACACACGCCAAACCCCTGAACAAACTCATGAGAAAGGACATGGAATGGAAATGGACAGAAGAAGAAGACAAGGCATTCCAAAAACTTAAACATCTGGTAACCGAGGAACCAGTACTCGCCCACCCAGAACTCAAAGACCAATTTGAACTTGAAGTTGACACCTCAGGATTCGCAGTAGGAGCAGTATTACTGCAGAAGAAAGACGACAGAAAGAAACATCCCATCAGATACTATTTGGCAACACTCAACGAAGCAGAATGCAACTACAATATCTACAACCTGGAACTCCTAGCAATCGTCAAAGCCCTCCAACACTGGAGACCACTACTGGTGGGATCACCCCACAAAATCAAGATTTACTCCGACCACATGAATCTCCAGTACTGGAAACTCCTGCAAAAGATAAGCAGATGAGTGGCTAGGAAAGTACTCGAACTCATGGAATATAACATCGAAATTCACCACATACCAGGGAAGAACAATGGACGCGCCAACACACTATCCAGAAGACCAGACTATGACCAAGGGGAGAAGGACAATGAAAATGTCATTGTACTCCCTGAAGATGTGTTCGTGTGCATGATCACCATACACCCGAACCACGAACCACTGCAGGAAGAACTCAAGCTCCACTACTGGGTAGATTCACAACAACTCAAGAAGATTGGAACCACGTGGTACAAGGAAGGAAGATATGTCATAACAGAAGGGCAACAACAGAAACAAGAACTCATCTGAAATCACCATGACCCACCAGTACATGGACACCCTGGAATCATGAGAACAGCACAACTCATGGAATGACATTACTGGTGGCCGGAACTGAAGGAAGGTGTCAAGGACTACATCCGAGGATGCGCCGAATGCCAAAGACACAAGGTAAACAACAGACCAATCAGAGTGCCACTTGTCCCTATCATGCCAAAGAAAGACGCACTACTGTTTGAAACCATTGCCCTTGACTTTATCACTAAACTCCCCACCTCCAAAGGACAAGACTCAATCCTCACCATAACAGACCATGACTGCTTGAAGGCTTTGGGATTCATCCCATGCAAAGAAGAAATTTTGGTGGAGGAAACAGCAGCCCTGTGCATGACCCACATATTTCAATGATTCGAATTACCCTCCAAGATTATCAGCGACAGAGATCCCAGATTTGCATCCAAATTTACACGAGAACTGTGCAGGATACTTGGAATCCAACAGAACATTTCCACCATGTACCACCCATGAACAGATGGACAATCAGAAAGGACAAATCAATGGCTTGAACAGTACCTCCGGTTGTGGGCCAATGAGCGTCAAGATAACTGGGCACCCTTACTACTGATAGCAGAATTTGCTCACAACAACTGGCCCCATAAATCAACAAGAAAGTCCCCCTTCTCCCTGCTAATGGGCTATGACCCTCGTGCTGATTGGCTTGACAAACCATCTCCACTTCCTCAGGTCACCACAAGACTGGCACAGTTCTGAGAAGCACGGAGAGAGGCACAGGAACAGATCACAAAGGCGCAATCCATGTGGGTCAAACACTGAAACACACCGCAATTCCGAGTTGGAGACCATGTGTGGCTCAAAGGACAGCATCTCAGGACCAATCAGCCGATGACCAAACTAGCAGCTTGGAGACATGGCCCATTTAGGATCACTAAGGTACTATCTCCCATCAATTATCAGCTGGAACTCCCACACAATGGAGTATTCACCCCATGTTTCACATCAATCTTCTCACACCCTATCGTGAAACACCCATGCATGGAGAAAATTTCCAACATCCACCACTGGATTTGGTCAATGGCAAAGAAGAATATGAAGTTGAGTCCATTCTAGACCATCGGTACTTCAGCAGAGGAAGGCATCTTCAGTACCTGGTCAAATGGAAGGGATATCCCGACTGGGATAACCAGTGGGTCAATAAGGATGACGTATTTGCAGAGAATCTCATAGCTGAGTATGAATCCCTTTATGTCTGACCATGAAGTCACATAAATACAGGACGGACAAGTGGAGAGACTCCATCCCCTCACCACATTCACGCTGGATTCCTCCATTCCCTTCTCATCTTTACCATGTCCATTCCCACTGCCGTCAATGCCATCGCTAGTGTTGCCTAAAACACAAGCCCTGTCACCCATCAAGAGCTCATCATGGCTCTCCAGAGCCTCGTCCCCGCCACCTACGAACCTGACACTAGCAGCCCCACCACCTGGTGGATCACCAACAAAGAGGGAAACCGAATCAACAAGGTCCCCTTCACAATGGCTGAAATTGATTGGCTTTGCGCAGCTCTCCCAGACTCTGCACCTCCCTCACCTCGACCTATCCCAGTACAAGTCAAGCATAGGACTGAAGAAGGAGCCGACGAAAGCAACCTTTGATTGGCAGGCGTATCAGGAGGAGCAGAGGTGGAGGGAAGTAGCCGAGAAGTGGAAGTGGGAACAGCTATGGGAGGCATCGAGGTGTTGGAGGGAAATCCTTCGGAAATGATGCGAGTGGGCGGTGCAACGCCACCAGAGACAGTCTACAAGCAAGCAAACAGAAGCTTAGCGGAGTACTACCCAGCTGAGCACCCATCCATTATCACAGCCACTGACACTGACAATGACTGCAAAACACCCTATGTAACGTCTACCACGGATGTTTGCCTGACTTAGGCACTGTTGTAACACAGGTTCCCTTGCGGGTAGTATCGGTGGTTTGCGGAGTCTTCAGGGAAGATGGCTGGGTGCCTACAATAGGTGCCGGTAGAGTCACGATAGGTATAGAGGGGGAAACCTAACGGGATAGATGGAGGCGGCGTCCTGACACTATGGACAAATCTCCAACGAGGGTTGTCGAGGACATAGTAGCACTTGAAGGGTCTTGCGGTTCGAGAGTTGAGATACTCAAAGATGAGGTGACACGTGGTATCAGGAGGGTAAGTCATGGTTGGGCTGTCCACCATCCACGAAGACTTGGAATGGGGAGAAGAGTCACGGGGATCCCCTTGGTCTCAGGGATATGCTGGAGCTAGTTCATGAAGGGACACTGGGCCCTTGTATAGAAGACAAGAGGATGGAAGTGGTATTTGAAGAAGACCAAGATGGGGATCCTGGTCTGTACTACTGCAAGCTTAAGTACACCTAAGGGAGCCAGTTCTAGCTCCGCTCGAACATGTAAGTAGCCAATAGCGTAAGTATCGTGAATCAACAATGGTGAACATCAGTCAGCATAGTAAGCCCCATCACATACAACAATAGAGGCTATCAGTCAGCATAGTAAGCCCTGTCACATACAACAATAGAGGCTATCAGTCAGTGGAACACGAGGCAGTAAGATCCGAAGTCCATGACACATTACTACTGACATGTCGGGTCATCACAAACACGTCAGAGTTCACAACCGGGCTGGGCAGTCCGAGAACAAAACGTAACATCACCCCATTTTCAGGTTCAAGCCCCAGCTTGACCACACATGACTGCGAGGGGGTTCGTGCCAAGGGATCGCATGTGGCGGATCACCTCTATCTCCTTGGCGTCTTCCTCTGCCCTGGGACCGCGGTGGGGCGAGGACCGCTCATTCTCGATGCGGTCAATCGCGTGAGCGCGCTGAAGTCGAGCTACACACCTGTTCCGCTCAATCTCTATGTGCTCCAACTTCATCTGTTCCGCTGCCACCCGGTGTTGCTGCGCGTGCCAGCCAAGAGTCATACACCGATACCATTGTACCTTGGCCACAAGTGGAAGATCCTTCATATGAAGGAGTGCCTGGTCGACCGAGTCGACTAATCCCGTGTTGGAGAGCAGGAACGTGAGGTCGTCGTCGGTGTCAGTGGGGGGAGTGGACTGTCCCTCGAAATATGGGGTGGCATGGACAGGCTTGCCATACTGTTGGTTGTTCCCAGCATGGAAGGCCAGGACAAAGGGGTCCACAGTGAGAATGAGCTGAGTATACCGGGTGGGCCAAAGGCGTTCTTGAGCGTCTCGGATGTAACGTCTACCACGGACGTTGGCCTGACTTAGGTGGCTGTATAACGTGGGTTCCTTTCTGGGTGAAAACGATGGTTGTCTGGACTGTTGGGGAAGACTGTGGGATGCCTTTGGTAGGCCCCGAGGTGATTGCGATAGGTATAGAGGGGAAGATTGAGAGGTACGTTCGGCGGTGGTTCGGGGACTTTACGAATATATTCCCACTGCGGGTTGTCGATGATGTAGTAACACTTGAATGGGTGAGCGACTCGGGAGTTGAGATATTCAAAGACAAGATGACACGTGGTTTCAGGCGGGTAGGTCACGGTTGGAGTATCCACCATTCACAAGGGAACTGGGGAAGGAAGTCACGGGGATCCCTCTTGGTCTCGAAGGGATATGCCAGAGCTAGTTCACTTAGAAGTCCTGCAGACTCCTAGTACAAGAGACAAGTTAAGAGGTGGTATTCGAAGAAGACCAAGATGGGGATCCTGGTCCGTAGTACTACGAGCTTAAATACATGTAAGGGAACTGGTTCTAGCTCCGCTCGAACTTGTATGTAGCCAATAGCGTAAGTAGTGTAAATCCTAGGACGGGGATCCTAGGAAACAGTCATCCACCACATAATACTAGTATCGTACAACAATAGAACTTGGAGGCAAGCGTATAAGGCATATCACGTACAACAATGGGAATCATCAGTCAGCCAAAACACGAGGCAGATAAGATCCGCAGTCCATGACACATTACTACTGACATACCGAGTCATTGCGAGTATGTCAGAGTCCACAACCGGGCCGGGCAGTCCGAGAACGAAACGTAACATCGGATCTGAAAGGGAATGTAATGTACTCCCCTGTTGAATTGATATCCCCAGGGAGGGGGAGTCTCCGGCCAATCCTCGGCCTCCAGCACATGTTCCTCCTCTTGATCTTGGCGAAGCGTGGATTGAGGTGGCGCCAGTAGTGTGAGAGCTTCCCCAGTGGGTCCACATAGCGGGGGGGTTTCCAAGTGTGTTGTGGTGAGATGGGTGGCGTAACGCAGATACAGATGCATCTCGAGGTGCTCGGCTGGGTCATATGGATCCCCACCTTCATTGGGGCCCGGTGGGGTCGCTGGTCGGTGGGGGACATACCCTTGTTCGTCGCCCGCTGGAGTAGGCGCTCTGGTGGGGACGTAGTTGCTCCCAAGTCTGCTGGGCTGGTTGCTCTCAGAATAAAGAGTGGGGGATGGTGAAGGAACTCGGGATGACGTGGGGGAAGTAAGACGACTCCCTCGTTGGTGAAGGGAGAGGGTAGATGACAGGGGTGATGATGGCATGGACTGTGTTTGGTAAGGAGCTGCCAGACTGGTATCGACGACATATTGGAAGTGAACTGGAGAGGGAGAGCGCATGAGTAGTGGTGGTGGTAGAGGAGGGAGATGGGGATGTCTCTTGGGATTTCCCTATGCTTATATGTGTTTCACGAGCAGGGTTAGAATTTTTGAACTTCTGAATGGCGTCATCAGCAAATACGTCATCTTTATCAATCCACTGATTGTCGGAGTCTGGATATCCCTTCCATTTGACCAAATACTGCAACTTGCAACTTCTGCTGAAGCGCTGAGAGTCTAGAATCTTCTCGACTTCGTATTCTTCTTCACCACCAACTAGATCCGGTGGCGGGTGCTGATAGTTGGGTCTGTGCGTGGGTGTTTCACGATAGGGCGTCAGGAGGTCCACATGGAACACCGGGTGAATCTGCCATTGCATGGGAAGTTCCAATCGATAATTGACTGCAGACATCACCTGGACAATCTTAAAGGGGCCATGTCTTCACGCCGCTAGTTTTGCGGTTGGTTGGTGAGTACGTAAGTGGCGTCCTTCCAGCCACACTTGGTCTCCCATCTGGAACTTGGGTGTATCTTTGGCCTTGATCCACCCCTGCTGCGCTTTGATCATCAATGACTGCGTGTGCTGTCGGAGTTCCTTGAACTGTTTGACCCTGAGCGCTACTTGTGGGATAGGAGATGGTTAATCCATCCAGTCAGCTCGGGGGTTGTATCCCATGAGAAGCTGGAAAGGAGATTCTTTAGTGGTTTTGCTAGGCCAATTGTTGTGTGTAAACTCAGCCATGGGGAGATAATGAATCCAGTCATCTTGTCGCTTGTTGACCCAGAATCGTAAGTATTGTTCTAGCCACTGGTTGGTGCGTTCTGATTGTCCGTCTGTGCGTGGATGGTATGCCGTTGAGATGTTTTGTTCGATACCCAGAATTTTGCATAGTTCACGTGTGAATTTCGATGTGAATCGTGGATCTCTGTCGCTAATAATCTTACCAGGTAATCCGAACCGGGGGAAAATGTGTTTTACATACAAGGCCGCGGTTTCTTCTGCCGATATTTCTTCTTGACAGGGGATAAACAGGGACATCTTTGTGCAATCGTGATCCGTTATTGTGAGGATTGTATCACAGTCCTGTGCGACTGGAAGTTTAGTGATGAAATCAAGGGCGATGGTTTCAAATGGCATAGCTTCCAGTTTGGGAAAGATTGGGCGTAGTGGTGCTTTGATGGCCCTGGTATTGACCTTGATTCTTTGACAGTCGGTGCATCCTTTGACATAGTCCATGACTTCTTGACGTAGTCCAGGCCACCAGTAGTATCGTTCCATGAGCTTGATGGTATGGCTGATTCCAGGATGTCCATATACTGGGGGGTTGTGATGGGTTTTGATGATTTCTCGCTTTTCATGGAGTCCCCCTGTGACTGCGCGTCACCCATCCTTGTACCATGTGCCTTCGATCAGTTTGAGGCCATGTGGATCTACCCATGGGCGTATCTTGTTGGCGTCTTGTGAGTATATCGGGTTGATCTTTTCCATTTCTTGTACTGATATGGTGGCGTTGATTCGTAGCGGGTCGTCGGTGGTGTCCAGTAGTGTGGCTCTAACAAAAACCTCATCCGGTAGTACTGTGACATGTTCATTGTTGCTTTCTCCTTGGTCATAGTCTGGGCGCCTAGATAAGGCATCAGCTCTTCCATTTGCTGTTCCTTTGATATGGTGAATTTCAATGTCATACTCAGAGAGTTCAAGTACTTCCTGGGCTACTCAGCGGCTTATCTTTTGTGGGGAGCACCAATACTGTAGGTTCATATGATCCGAGAAGACTTTGATCTTGTGGGGTGATCCTGCTAGATAGTGGCGCCAGTTTCGAAGTGCTTTGACGATTGCCAGGAGTTCTAGATCGTAGATGTTGTAGTTCTGTTCTGCAGCACTGAGGGTGTTTGAGTAATATGCAATGGGGTGTCTTTTGCCGTCTTCTTTGCGCTGGAGTAGTACCGCTCCTACTGCAAATCCTGATGCGTCTACTTCCAGTTCAAATTGATCTTCTAGGTTGGCATGTGCGAGTACCGGTTCTTCTGTGACAAGTTTCTTGATTTTATTGAATGCTTCCTGTTCCGCTGTTGTCCAAGTCCATTCAATGTCTTTGTGTGTGAGTTTGTTGAGAGGTCGTGTGTAGGTGGCAAAATTTCGGATGAAAGCGTGGTAAAAATTGCAAAAGCCTAGGAAGGATCGCACCTGTTTGATGTTTTTGGGGGTGGGCCAGTCATTGATGCCGGAAATTTTGACGGGGTCCATGCAAGTCACCCCCTTTTCAATGATTACCCCCAGGTAATCGATGCTAGGAGCGTGGAAGATGCATTTCTCTGGTTTGAGGAAGAGATCATTTTGTTCCAGTAAGTCCAATACGTCGTGTACCATGTTGATGTGTGCTTGTTCATTAGACCATGTTGCAATGCCAATGTCGTCCATGTATACCCTGATGACTGTTCCCTTTGTTTTGTGGTAAGCGATGAGGTCTTTACAGATTTCATTCATCATCATTTGGAAGGTAGCTGGAGAATTTGTTAGTCCGAAGAACATCACCGTGGGTTCAAAAAGTCTGTAACGCGTCTTGAACACCGCTTTTTCCTGATCTCCCTCTTTGATGTGCACGTTGTTTTACCCCCAACGAATGTCGAGCTTGGTGAATATGAAAGCTCTGCTGAGGTCGGTGATGAGTTCAGGTATAAGAGGGAGCGGGTATTGATTGCGTATGGTCCATTTGTTGATGTTCCGGTAATCCTGTACTGGGCATAGTTTTCCGTCCTTCTTTTTGATGAAGAAGAAGGATGATGCGTATGGGGATTTAGATGGTCGTATATACCCCTTGGCCAATTGTTCATTGATGAATTCCTTAAGAGCTTTGTCTTCCACTTGACTCATAGGGTAAACCTTGCAGTTGATGGTGTCTGGAGCGTCTGGTTTAAACTCGATAGTGTGATCCCATGGTTTGGAGAGGGGAAAGTGATGGGATTCTTCTTCGCTGAAGATTTTGACATGTCACTTGTACTCTTCCGGGACTGCCTTCTTTTCCGTGTATTGTTGGGCCTCAATGGCCAATTCTGTTAATGTACTGGCTCGAAGTTGGGTTGCTTCTAGGTCACATTCTTGTCGAAGTTCTTCTTCCACATGTTGTTTATCGGGCATTCCCAAGACTTTCTGGAGTATCAGTCAAGTGATTACCAGATCTATACAGGGTTTGGTGGGATTGATGGTTTGAAGTACTACAGGATACTCAGCTTTGTTTAGCGTGGCAGATGCCCAGTGGATATCCAGCTGGAACGTTGCAAGCCAGGGATATCCCAATATAATATCTTCTCCTCCCACATTGGTGACAAGGAATCTTATGTCTTTCTTGATGCCCTTGGTTTCGACTTCAAGATCTACACAGTGAGTTATTTTTCCTCCCTTGTTGTGCGTACCATCGATGTTCCAAATCTTCCAATGATGTTCTAGTTCTTTGAGGCCTAGCCTCATTCGTCTTGTGAAATCTGGATGGATGAAATTGTTAGTGGCTCCGGAATCCAGTAATGCTCATTTGTCAGCCATGGCGTAACTTGCGTGCAATGAAACTGGAACATGCATAGATTGATAGTGCATTATGAACACAGAGTTACAGTGTAATGCCCTCACCCAGGCCGTCGGGTTCAGGCACTTTGAAAATCCTCCTGACTCATCAGGTCCCTCATCACCAACACTTTCGCCTCTTCATCTAGTGATTGGACTCCGTTTATCCAGCTGGTAGCCCAATCTTGTGGTGTATCAGTGGTGGTGTGGGCGCCTCGGCTACTGCCGTTATCATCATCGAATTGTATGAGTGGCTCTTCAGCAATGCTTTGGACTTCTTCGATGAAGGCGCCGTGGCCTTGGCGTGGCTGCCAATTCTGGTTGTTTTGTGGGTGTCGGGGCTGGAGGCAATTGTGTGAGAAGTGACCTGGTTTGTTACAGTTGTAACAGATGACGTCCTTAGTGTTAATAACTCCTCTGCCCTGTGGGCGTCCTCCTCCTCCTCCTTGAGGGGTGTACGGTTGACGCATGTAATCGATTTCTTCAGATCCTGCGAGTCTGGCCCGGATTCTTCCAGGTGTAGTGTCCATAGTGTCTGGGTGATTGTGGAATGACTGCCATCCTTGATGGGGTTGCTGGGGATGGTTAGGTGCGTTGAAGGTCCTCAGGGATGTGTTTCCTTGTTTGCCAGGTCCTCCTGGGGGTTTACGCCCTCCAAGTCAAGTTTGGAGGTGAATCCACTTGCGCTGTTGTTCAAGTACTGCTGATTTCCACTGACTATAGGTGTTCGGGCTGTGGAAGTTGTAGGCGTTTTTGTACAGCTCTACAGGAAGACCACTGGTGAATTTATCGAGCACTAAAGAGTCATCAAATCGATACCCAGCTTCGCGTACAGCCTTTTCAAATTTGGCCACATAGGTGTTGATGTCTTGTCCTTCCATTCAGAATCCTTTCTGGAGATCCTGTTGTGCACGCTCCTTCTCCAATGTATCAGTGAAGGTCTGTTTGAATCTGAGTTCGACCACTTGCCAGATCCAATCGTCATAGGGTCCGTGTTTGGCTTTGTATCCTTTTACCCATTTGGTGGTTGACAAGACCCATTCATTGACGTGTTCCCCCTGTATGTAAGTGAGGAATATGAGCACTTTGTGGTAAGGGAGTGTGAAGGCTGGGTTGTCAAAGTTTGTTTCAACGAATAGTTCCCATTGAGTCAGGAACTGCTGGACTTTGGTACAATCTCCAGTGAATACGAGGGGCTCCTTGCCCATGAACTTCTCAGGGCGACTTCCAACAGAAACGTTTGGTCCTGTAAACAGGGGTCCTCCGTCCCCTCCATCTCCTCCTCCTCCATTTGCGGGAGGGTCGTTGCTGGGAGGTCTGCCGCGCTGGATGCGGGTGGGTTCCTCGAATGTAAGAGGCTGCTCAGTGACGGTGGTGGTCATGTCTGTAGGAATTAACTCAGCTAGTAGTTCCAACTGTTGTTCTTCTTCTTCTTCTGCTTGGGTGGCGAGGATGCGAATATCCTTGGGGTTACTTGCTAACGAAGGGGAGGGTGCTGGTGTCTTGGGTGTGGGGGATCGGACAGGTTCTTCTGTTTCTCCGTCAATGGGTCCCCACTGATCTCTGGTGGTAATGCTACTTTGGAGGATGTCGAGGCCTAGACTGGCGGTTGCTGGTCACACTACTTGGAGTTTTCTGTGAAGTTCATCTCACTTGATCTCTGTCCAACAGAGGTTCTCGAAATTGAATTCTACCAGGATTAAGCTGGTGGTGTTGTTGCGATGGTTATAAGGGACTATGTAACCTGGGTCCCCTTTCTCTGTCTGCCAAAAGGCTGCTCCTAGGAATTTCTTTGGGACGTTGCGTTTTCTTCTTCTTTCGATATGGTACAGTCTGAATGGTACCCAAAGGTCTCTGGTCATGATCATTGTGGAAGCCACGTTGAAGGATCTTGGTCTTAATGTAATGTCTACCATGGATGTTTGCCTGACTTAGGCACTGTTGTAATGTGGGTTCCCTCGCAGGTAGTATCGGTGGTTTGCGGAGTCTTCGGGGAAGATGGCCGGGTGCCTACAATAGGTGCTGGTAGAGTCACGATAGGTATAGAGGGGGAAACCTAATGGGATAGATGGAGGCAGCATCCTGACACTATGGACAAATCTCCAACGAGGGTTGTCGAGGATGTAGTAGCACTTGAAGGGTCTTGCGGTTCGAGAGTTGAGATATTCGAAGACGAGGTGACACATGGTATCAGGAGGGTAAGTCATGGTCGGGCTGTCCACCATCCATGAAGACTTGGAATGGGGAGAAGAGTCACGGGGATCCCCTTGGTCTCAGGGATATGCCAGAGCTAGTTCACGAAGGGACACTGGGCCCTTGTATAGAAGACAAGAGGACAGAAGTGGTATTTGAAGAAGACCAAGATGGGGATCCTGGTCTGTACTACTGTGAGCTTAAGTACACCTAAGGGAGCCAGTTCTAGCTCTGCTTGAACATGTAAGTAGCCAATAGCGTAAGTATCACGAATCAACAATAGCGAACATCAGTCAGCATAGTAAGCCCCATCACATACAACAATAGAGGCTATCAGTCAGCATAGTAAGCCCTGTCACATACAACAATAGAGGCTATCAGTCAGTGGAACACGAGGCAGTAAGATCCGAAGTCCATGACACATTACTACTGACACGTTGGGTCATCATGAACACGTCAGAGTTCACAACCGGGCTGGGCAGTCCGAGAACGAAACGTAACACACTACATGTGCAACACCCAGGGATGCCCCCTGTACCGGGGGGACATCTGGGTGGACATGCCCCCGCCTCACCCCACACTCCTTCTTCGCTACTGTACACTCACCAGCCCGCCCCATGGGTACAAGCACAACCAGGGCGAGGACTTTATCAACTACCCCATCACTGACAGACAGGGCACCATGCACCAGGCCGTGTATGTCCAGACCATTATGAACACCAACCCACTTGTCCTCACCCTCGTGGATGATAGTGAGAAAGTATACTCCAAGCCACTCTACGCAGAGCCTCAAGTCCACACCACCGGCAAGCCCCACTACCTGCAGGAGGATATGATCCTCTTTGTGGGCGGGTATCATGAGCAACCACGCCTCAACCGTGCAGTCAACGAGCTTCACAATGTCAGAGTCAAAGCAGAGATCCACTGCTACCTGTTACATCCTAGCAGGGATGTGGGCTCAAGGGGTTTTGGTATCACACATGTATCAAGCAAAGACATCTGTTGTCTTATTGCTATGAAATACAAGTGGTCTGGAGTGGGACACACTGTGTACCACTACTCTGCAATTAGGGCTCCTTGCCCAAAGTGTCTAACACTTCTCTATACTCAGTCTTGCAAGTACACAGCGTCTAACAGGTGTGACGCGTTGATATAGTTCAACTGCAAAGACTTCAATGATGTCTGGGTTAGGGACAGAGGTAGGGGATGCACAAGTAGAGGAGAAGGACAAAGTCACACCAAAGGGGCAAAGGCAAGGTTGCTAGATTGCAAACAAAGCCAAGTCTGGCTTCCTACAGTGTAAAGTACAGCTCTAAATAGGACAAGGTTCCAAACAACATGAACACAAGTCCACACAGAAGTAAAGAGCCAAAACAAGTTGAGGCACTGATGTAGAAGTGGAGTCTAGAGTGGCTAACATTGATAGCCCCTTTGGTAACAAAATAAAGGACAAATGGAGTGAAGTGAAATGGAATAACAGAAGACCATACAGGGAAAGGAAGTCCGAAGCGTCGGATAATAACACTACTGGTCATATGTGTATGAGGTGGAGAGGATGGAACAGTGGCTCCACCAACTCACAGCAGCACTTGGAGGGGTACAAGGTGAGCTCACAAGGTGCAAGTTTCGGCTGGAGATGGCAAACCTGTTGGATCAGATCAAGGAGTGACAGAGGGGTTGGATGGGGACCACCTGGTGCCATGGGTGTCGCGGCTGAAAAGGGGGTGATGTAATGAACATGGCAGATTGGACTCTTACTACACGGTTATGACTACAGTAGTAAGTAGTCATTAGTCATGGACATCATGCATCAGTCAGCAGTTGTAGTAACACGTGTTAGTTACTATGACTCATTCTTAGGATAGCTGTAGTAGGGTTCGAGCTACTTACACTACAGGATTTTGGACTTCATAGAGGAGCTTTAAAGCTTCCTCTTACATGTATGAATAGGGACAGTTAGAGACCAAGATATGCCATCTTGGTCTTCTTGGAATACCACTGTCCTCCTCTTCTCTTCGGACCTCTGCGTCTCAATCACCTGAGCTTTGCCTTAGCCTTTGAGCTTAAGGATCAGTCTGGCACCTCCCTGAGTCATCGTGGGAATCGTCTTAGTTGCACACGCACTACGGATAGCGCTCATTGTTGCATATGGGCTCCTGAAGACATTTGAAGCTGCACTTACCCAACAACGCTGAGTCATGCTCGCCCTCTCCAAGTTCAAGTCAAACTAACGCTGTGGTAGTGTTACATCGATGCTTTGGACTTTCATTCACTGTATGCTTCTTATTCCCTGGTTCACTTTTCTCCATTTGCTCTTTACTTTGTTACAAAAGGGGCTATTGATATTAGCCACTCTAGACTCCACTTCTGATCCTGTCTTGACTTGTTTTGGCCCTTTGTTATTGTGTGGACCTGTGTTCATGTTGTTTGGAACCCTGTCCTGTTTAAAGCTGTACTTTACATTGTCAGAAGCCAGACTTGGCTTCATTTGCAATCTAGCAACCTTACCTTTGTTCCTTTAGTGTGACTTCACACTTTCCCCTCTACTTGTGAAGCACAGCAATGCACACAGCTATCAGGAATGGTGTCCTCACCTTTGAGTAGGTTGAGAGACTATAGAGTGGAGAGGGTGCACAAGTGAGAAAGAGAGTGAATCTATATTCGCCTCCCTCCCCATAGGAGGCATTATATACCCTATGGCCCCACCATATCTGGAAGCGCAAAAGTGATGAGTACAATATCGCGTTTTTACATATGCCTGACGTAAATTACCACTTCGACTTAGCCATGAGGCTTCTTTTCGCTCAGAGGCGAATTGCGCCCAGTACTAGTGGTGCCAGGTGGATGCAAATGGTCATCAGGTTGCAAATTTTAAAAATGGCCTCAGATCACCCTCTTCCTGTGGTCTGTTCTGCTCAAAAAAAATAGCAGTAGATACAGTAGGATCTATAGATATGAGATCATAACAAAAAATAAAAATCTATTGAGAATTCCGACTACAGTGTGACAAGGAAGAGAGGGTAGTCATAAAAAGTAAAGACCCAGACCACCAGATCCCAACGATCTTGGTAAATGACATACAGATCTGTTGGAATAGAGTGTTAGAATAGACTAATGAGAGCACCTGTGATAAATTTGGGGTGATACTGTGCATGCGATAGAGTTGTAGAAGGTGATCTCACCTTGGCAGTCTCTTGGAGTGACAGGAGCAGTGACGAATTCAAGCTCCTCTTCAACATAAGCCGGCATCACCGGCAACCAATGTTACCAGGCAACCCTCACTCCCCCCTCCCAACACTTCCCTCAACTTTGGGCCAGCAAATGCTTCTGTAAATATCGACCCTTCCCTTACTTCAACTCCAGTCTTGTCACAAAATGAATTCTACTATTTCATACCCCAGTAGCCTCACATACAACTCTATACCTGTAATAGTGCCAAATATAATGTCCTCGTTGTGCTGCAAAAAAAAAGCATGAACCAGGCTAACGTTGTTGCCAAACTGCCAATGCCTGCCGAACATGGCTGTTAAAGTGACACTGCATGACCAAATTTGCATTGGGGGGTAAAGTTAGTCGTGCTCCCTAGGAGCCAAAATAAAATAAGCAAAAATCACCATTGAATATGATATCTGTTCTTCTGTTGGTATGTACAATATGAAGGAGCCATGACGTGTTGTTGAAGCAACAGAAAATGAAAACTCGATTTTTGCATAGGTACAACCACACTAGTATAGTACGTATCCTAACTACCGTAATAGGAAAGCATACTTGCAGTAATGTCGTAACTGCTATAGATAAGGGCCTTATGTACTTATTACATTCCAACAACTTGTGCATCCCCTACCTCAGTCCATAACCAGGACACCTTTGGAGTCTTTGCAGTTGAACTATATCAACACTGTTATGATCCAACACTTTGGACTTCCATTTACTGTACACTTTTGTGCCTTGTTTCACTTTGCTCCATTTGCTCTTTACTTTTGTTACGCTACCACAGTGTCAGTTCAACTAGAACTCGGGTGTTACGATACAACGAATACAAACGCTTACCACACAGTTATGACTATGGTAGTAAGTAGAAATTAGTCATGGACTCAGGATCAGTCAGCACCACAGTAGCATGTGATTGCTATTGTGACTCATTACTAGTACAGTCGTAGTAGGGTTCAAGCTACATACGCGACTGGATATCAGACTTCGTAGAGGGGCTTTAAAGCTACCTCTTATATGTATAAATAGTGGCTCATGAAGACCAAGATATGCCATCTTGGTCTTCTTCTAAATACCACTTCTAACTTGTTCTTTGGGCCTTTGTGCCTCATCTGCCTCCTTCTACTAGTCCTTGACCTTTGTGTCTAAGGAGTCGCTATTTCGCCTCATCAGCTCATTGTTGCCCTGGTGTTTATAGCCAGAGCCTTGTGGATTGCCTTGGTCGCATTCCAAGGGGTGATAAGGACGTACGAATGTCTATACGATCTACGCTAAGTCATGAATGCCTTCTGTACAAGTCCAAGTTGGACTAAACACTGTGGTAGCGTTACATTAAGACCAAGATCACCACCATGGCATTCACAACTAGAGAACAGTGGAGAAACTTCCGACCCTATAGTCTAGAATCCAGAGGAGAACGATCAGTACCACGAAGATTCCTTGGAGCAGCCCACTGGAGAGAATACCAAGGAGATACAGGATACTTTGTCAACTTCCCATCAGACCCCGTCTGATACTGACCAGTTGAGTTCAACTATACTAACTTCTGTTGGATGGAAATTATGTGGAACCCAGTAGACAATCAGTGGGACGTTGTTAGACCAGCAGGAAGACACTATCGCTGCAACATAGACTCGCGGGAACTCAGAGGAGACGATTGGGGAACCCTCGATGGAGATAGTAGTGCAAGCGAGTCAGACAACAAAGAAGAACAACATAGAGAACACCCACCTTCGGAATCAAGTCACGAGGGACCAGTCGAAGAACACACCGCAACAGACAGTGAAATACGCCCAGGAACAGGAGACGATGCTAGCTTACTAGCACACATAGCTGAGTCCCTCCACATTATGGTTCCAGAAGAGATTCACATCCGATCCCCTGCCATGGCCACAGCTACACAAACAGAGGCGCAGACCGCTGAAGAAATACGATGCATATGAGAAGAAGTGGAAGCAATCCTCTGCCCCATCAATCCAGAAACTGGACACAGGATGATGGCTGACGACACTGCCATCTTCTGTGCTATAGGACCAGACCAACCAGACCCACCTGCAGGACCACTGCCACCACCAGGAGGACTACCTGGAGGATTCCCCAGTCCAGGACCCATTGGAGGAGGTTTCCCGGGAGGACCGCCAGGCGGTGGAGGACCAGGAGGGTTCCCTCCAGGCCTGGCAGCAGCAGGAGGACACGGAACTGATAGACTCGCCGGTGAGCCTCCAACCGTATTCGATGGCGACAGGACTAAATACGAGGCCTTCCTAACACAATGGCATGTATATTGGGGGATGAACCTGAAGGCCCCCATAATGCAGAACGACTACAGAAGATCCCTCTTATTCTTGGGATACGTAAAAGGAATGAACGTCAGCGAATGGATGTTAGCCATGCTCAAATGGTTGAATTGGGAAGTACGAAGAGGAGTGAGTCAGTACTCACAAGCTCTCTGGAATCATATTGCCATGGAATTTGCAAGGCGATTCACAAGGAAGAACAAGCCCAAGCCAAACTTCAAAAGGGGATTAAAATGACAGGAGAGGATATCAACACATACTGTAACATTACCACAGGAATGTTATGTGCGACATGCATGTCACTAAGTCGCTCAGGCCGAGTGTTATGGACAGACGATACGAGGTATGAAGTGAACACTTACTATACAGTTATGACTATGGTAGTAAGTAGAAATTAGTCATGGACTCCACTTGTACGTGTTGTACTGGCATGTGATTGCTGGTATGACTCATTCCTAGGATAGTGGTAGTAGGGTTCGAGTTACTTTTGCTATAGGATATCGGACTCATAGGGGAGCTTTAAAGCTACCCCTTCATATGTATAAATATGGGTACAGGAAGACCAAGAACGCCATCTTGGTCTTCTTCTGAATACCACTAGTACCCTCTCTCTCTGTCAAGCCTTCATGCTTCATCCTTCGAATCTCCTTGACCTTTGAGTCTAAGGCTGTCGTCATTTCGCATCACCAAGTCTTTGTCATCTTAGTCCTTGCTCTTAAGTCTCTTTGGATCGCCTTGATTGTATTTCAAGGGATACTAAGAACTTACGGACGTTACTCCAAGATCTACTAAGTTGTGAACACCTTTATTGAGTCCAAGTCGGGCTGACGCTGTGGTAGCGTAACATTAAGACCAAGATCCCCCAAATGTGGCGTTCACTACAAGAGAACAGTGGAGGAACTTCCGACCCTATAGCCTCGAGACAAGAGGAGAAAGATCAGTACCACAACAATTCCTAGGTGCAGTGTAACGTCTACCACGGACGTTCGTCTGACTTAGACGCTGTTGTGACGTGGGTTCCCTCGCGGGTGGAATCTGTGGTTGTCCGAGTGCTCGGGAAATACGGCGGGATGGGGCCAATACGTGCCTGTAGAGTCTCTGTAGGTATACAACGTCTCTTGTATGGGGACGTTCGGAGGTGGACTGGGGACTCTGCGGATATACTCCCACTCAAGGTTGTCGACGATGTAATAGCACTGGGTGGGACGAGCGGTACGCGAGTTGAGATATTTGAAGACAAGATGACATGTGGTACCAGGTGGGTAAATCACGGTCGGCTGATCTACCATTCACGAAGGAAGATGGAGATGAGGTCATGGGGATCCCTTCTTGGTCACTGAGGGATATGCCAGAGCTAGCTCACTTAGGGACACAGCAAGTCCCTAGTACAGAAGACGAGTAGAGGATGTGGTATTGGAAGAAGACCAAGATGGGGATCCTGGTCCGTAGTACTACGAACTTAAATACAAGTAAGGGAGCTAGTTCCAGCTCCGCTCGAACTCGTAGGTAGCCAATAGCGTAAGTAGCGTACTCTAATAATAGAATGCACAGTCGTCATCGTAATCCGAAATACGTACAACAATGGAGCATCAGTCAGCAAGCCTAATCACGATCACGTACAACAATAGGGGGTCATCAGTCAGCACAACACGAGGCGGTAAGATCCGAAGTCCATGACATATTACTGCTAACGTGCCGAGTCATTACGAACACGTCAGAGTCCACAACCGGTCCGGGCAGTCCGAGACGAAATGTAACATGCAGCAAGGTGGAGAGAGTATAGAGGAGATACCGGATACTTTGTCAACTTCCCTGGAGACGCCATCAGATATCGACCAGTTGAGTTCAACTACTCCAACTTCTGTTGGACGGAAGTTACGTGGAACCCCATAGACAACCGGTGGGACATCGTCAGACCAACTGGAAGACACTATCGCTGTGACATCGACTCAAGAGAGCTTCATGGAGAAGACTGGGGACCGCTTGACGGGGACAGCAACAGCGAAGACAAAGAGGAACAACCAAGAGAGCAAGCACCTTCGGAATCAAGCCACGAGGAACCAATAGAGGAGCAGACCACAACAGAAAGCGAAATACGACCGGGAACAGGAGACAATTCAAGCCTGTTGGCCCACATAGCTGAGTCCCTACATATCACAGTCCCAGAAGAAATTCACATCAGAAGCCCTATGGCTACAGAAGTCCAAACCATGAATGAAGTACGACGTATCAGGGAAGAAGCGGAAGCCATCCTCAACCCTATAAACCCCTCTACGGGTCACCAGATGACTGTGGACGACGCAGCACTATTCCAAGCGATAGGCCCAGACCAACCAGACCCCCCTATGGGCCCACCACCACCACCCGGCAGGCTACCAGGAGGGTTCCCAGGACAAGGACCGACAGGAGGAGGATTCCCAGGAGGAGGAAGACCACCTGGAGGAGAAGGACCGCCAGGACCACCAGGAGGAGGAGGACCCCCTCCCGGACTAGGAGGAGGCAGAGGACATGGATCAGATAGATTATCAGGTGAACCTCCGACCATATATGATGGAGATTGCACTAAATATGAGGCCTTCCTAACACAATGGCACATCTACTGGGGGATGAACCTGGATGCCCCCATCATGCAAAACGAGTATCGAAGGTCGCTTCTATTCCTAGGATATGTTAAGGGAGTCAACGTCAGCAAATGGACGCTGACTATGCTCGAATGGCTAAACCAAGAAGTCCGAAGGGGAGTGAGCCAGTACTCCCAAACCCTGTGGAACCACATCGCCACCGAGTTCGCCAAACGGTTCTCCAATATCTTAGAAGAAGAGCAAGCCCAAGCCAAACTCCAGAAGGGAATTAAGATGATGGGAGAAGATATTGACACGTATGTGGTCCAGTTTGAACGACTAGCAAGGAAAGCTCATTACAACCTAAATGACCGACAAACCACCGATTGGTTCACAGCAGGGCTACCACGAGCATTGTTTATGAAAGTATACGAACTGGACGAACCCCACACCTTCAAAGACTGGAAGAGGTGTGCCTTATGTCGACAAAAGCAGTATATCTACATGAAGGCATGCCTCAACAACTTCAAAAGCAAGGCACCTCCGTCATCAGCACAACCCCACGGAGGCTGCAACCTCCTAACTGGGGCCCACCACGAGGACCACCACCACCCAGATACGACCCAAACGCAATGGACACCTCGGCAGACAGAACACGTGCGAGAGTGGTGGAAGTAGGAGACCCTAACAGACCCTTCATCCCAAGGCCTCAACGTGGAGGATACGGAAGGGGAGGAGGACCTCCACCCTGAGACATGAGGACAGTTGTCTGCTACAATTGTAACCAGACTGGACACTTCTCATGAAACTGCCCACAGCCACACCAAAGGCCAACTGCAAATCGAATGACCAAAACCGATTACTACACGCAAGAAGAACCCCCGGTGCAGGTCAGAGTGGCCAATATGGCACCCCTGCAGCAGAGAGCCAAGGAATGGTTAGCCGGAGTAGTGGGAGAGACGGATGACATAAAAGACCTCATCCTCCAAGAAATGTGAGGGAAGGAGGGTTTTCAGAACGCCTGAACCCATCGGCCTGGGTGAGGGCAGTCAATTGTAACTCTGTAATCATGACTTGCTATCGATCACTTCGAATTCCAGTCTCAATTTGCACAAGTTACACTATGGCTGACATTAAAACACTAGTAGACTCGGGGGCAACAGATAATTTCATACGCCCTTTGTTCACCAAAAGGATGGGTCTTGGCCTACAACCACTAGAACGCCCGAGGAAAATATGGAACATAGACAACACAGAGAACAAAGTGGGCAGTATCACCCACTTTGTAGACCTCAACATTCAGACTAACCAACAACGACAGAAGATGCACTTTCTAGTCACAGACCTTGGAAATGAGGATCTAGTACTCAGATACCCCTGGCTGGCAACATACGGACCCACAATTAACTGGAGATACACAACTATACATGAAAAAATGCTCCCAGTAGTAATCCGATCGATCAACCCCAACAAAGAAGATCACATCATAGGAACTACTATCACTGAAGAAGAAAAGAGTGACATCATAGAAGAACTAACAGAGGAAAGCCAACTACACATCACCGTGACAGAACTCGCCATCGAAGCTAAGCAATTCCATGATAAAGTAGAGCTTCCCCCGGCTTACCAACAATTCACGAAGATCTTCAATGAGGAAGCATCCAACCGGTTTCCCCCCTCACAACCATGGGACCATGCAATAGAATTCAAAGAAGGCACACCGTCGGCGATTGACTGCAAAGTCTACCCTATGACCCAGGAAGAAGATGGCAAACTCAAGGAATTCCTAGACAAACAGCTGAAAAAGGGGTACATACGTCCCTCCAAGTCCCCTTACACGTCATCCTTCTTCTTCATCAAAAAGAAGGATGGGAAACTACAGCTGGTGCAGGACTACAGAAAGATCAACGCAGTCACCATTCACAATCAATACCCTCTTCCTCTTATCTCCGACCTCATTACGGACCTCAGCCAAGCACACACCTACACAAAACTGGACATCCGATGGGGGTATAATAATGTGAGGATACGAGAAGGAGACAAACACAAGGCAGCATTCAAAACACGGTACAGACTCTTCAAACCCACGGTTATGTACTTCGGACTCACCAATTCTCCGGCAACCTTCCAAACAATGATGAACACCATCTACCGAGACACCATCGCCAAACACAAAGGCAAGGGAACCATTATAAGGGTCTACATGGACGACATAGGCATTGCAACCCAGGAACCAGCAGGACAACGAGAACATGAGGAAGCAGTCCGCGATGTATTACAAGTAGCCATGGAACACGACCTCTACTTCAAACTCAAGAAATGCCTCTTCAACAAACCACGAATGGATTACCTGGGGGTAATCCTTGAAAAGGGGGTAACACACATAGACCTGGTAAAAATCACCGGTATCAAGGATTGGCTGACGCCAACCAAGGTCCATGATGTACACTTATTCCTAGGCTTCTGCAATTTTTACCAACTCTTCATTCGCGGTTTCGCCACACACGCCAAACCCCTCAACAAACTCACGAGGAAGGACACAGAATGGAGATGGACAAACGAAGAAAACGAAGCGTTTGAGAAACTCAAGTCCTTGGTCACAGAAGAACCGGTACTCGCTCACCCGAAACTGGAGGACCCGTTCGAACTGGAAGTAGATGCGTCCAGATTCGCAACAGGAGCAGTACTACTCCAGAAGAAGGAAGATGGCAAAAGACATCCCATTGGATACTACTCCGCCACCCTGAACGAAGCGGAGCAGAACTACGACATATATGACTTGGAACTTCTCGCAATTGTCAAGGCACTCAGACACTGGAGACCACTATTAGCGGGATTGCCACACAAGATTAAGATCTACTCCGATCACATGAACCTCCAATATTGGAAACTCCCACAGAAGATAAGTCGAAGGGTCGCCAGGGAAGTACTTGAATTGATGGAATATGACTTCGAGATTCACCACATCCCAGGGAAAAAGAATGGGAGAGCTGATGCCCTGTCATGAAGACCAGACTATGATCAAGGTGAACGAGACAATGAAAATGTCGTGGTATTACCCAAAGACGTATTTGTAAAGGCCACAACGGTACAAGCCACAGAACAACCTCCTCAAAAGGAGATCATACTACGATACTGGGTGGACCCACAACAACTGAAATATGTCAACAGGGCTTGGTACCGACAAGGAAAGTACATCATCACTGGCATGCTAGAAGAAAAACGGAAGCTTATTTCCACACACCATGACCCACTGGTACACGGACACCCGGGAATTACAAAAACAACGCAACTAGTGGAACACCAATACTGGTGGCCAGAATTAAGACTGGACATGCAAAACTACATACTGTTGGAACGTAATAAGTATGTAAGGCCCTTATCTATAGCAGTTACAACATTACTGCCAGTATGCTTTCCTATTACGGTAGTTAGGATATGTACTATACTGGGTGCAATTTGCCTCTGAGCGAAAAGAAGTCTCATGACTAAGTCAAAGTGGTAATTTACGTCAGGCGTATGTAAAAACGCGATATTGTGGACGCCTGTACTCATCACTTTTGCGCTTCTGGACATGGTGGGGCCATAGGGTATATAATGCCTCCTATGGGGAGGGAGGCGAATACAGATTCACTCTCTTTCTCACTTGTGCACCCTCTCCACTCTATAGTCTCTCAACCTACTCAAAGGTGAGGACACCATTCCTGATAGCTGTGTGCATTGCTGTGCTTCACATACAAGGATGTGCAGAGTGCCAACGGCACAAGGTCAATACGCATCCCATCAAAGCCCCACTCGTCCCCATAACACCACGAGAGGATGCACTCCCTTTCGAAACAATCACCTTGGACTTCATCACTAAGCTCCCTCAATCACAGGAATATGACACAATCCTCACAGTTACTGACCATGACTGCACCAAAGCATCCATATTCAACCACTGTACGGAAGAGATATCCGCAGAGGAGACCGCCGGGTTGTATGTCACTCATGTCACGATTTCCCTTATCTTTCTCTTGGACGCCCTCATTCCTTGCTTCTCACTCCCGTGCCCCACCTTGATACACCTATAACTCCTTATGCGCCCAGCCGTTTCTGATGATCTCTTTGCCGCACGATACATCTTTACGCCCCCTTCCTTGTATATCAAAGTTCACAGCGCTCCAGCCTCAGCTGATCCGCACATGACCCCATGCAATCACCATGTTGCTTACTATAGTAGTACCTTTGTTCCACTTTCACTCAGAACCCACATATCGCGCCATATGTTTGTTGTGTACAAACATCCTGTACTAGTATATAAGTCACACGCTACCTAGCTTGTATGGTAGACTTGACTTCTTGTGTAATACCACATCGTTGTCAATCCACAAATGACTTTATGCTTGCTATTCTGCTTAAGCACGACTTTGGTTTGCCTTTGCGCTTGAACCCCTGAACTTCCTGATTATCACCCACATGCTTGAGGAGGCCGTGTGGTGCTTGTTCATCATCGAACTTAGTCTTAACCGACTACTTCACATCCTGTTACCTTGGCCTGAGCGACTTAGTGACGTGCACGTTGCACATAACATTCCTGTGGTAATGTTACATTAAGTCAAGTCTCTTGCAACCCTGGTGACTAGTAGGAGTCGCACAAAATTCCAGCCGCAGTACATTGATTGGTATCTAACCGACGAACTCTCCAGCCATGAAAAAGGTGCAGTAATCTGGGAAGAAATTCATAACCAAGAGGGGTACTTCATCTTTGACGCCAAAAATCACCAAGTCCACTACTTCGACGACCTTCGTATTTGGGCTTACATCAATTACAACCCAAAACAAGGATGGTAGTATGCCTACAAAGCTGTCCCTCCACAATTCGGTGCAGGACCCCTTGGGTCAACCAACATCACAGGAATCAACGTCGACCCAGACAAATTAACCACCCTCACTCCCATACAGCCAGAGATGGCCACCAACACTCAGGTCGCCACCAGCCTTACTACCACGGGAGCCTCCGGCTCGGGCAGTGGAGGACCACATGCTACAGGAGGTCAATCAGCTGCTCAGATGAGTGGAGCGACTCATAGCTCTAGCACCCAGCCGACAATGGGGACAAGTGGTGGCCCAACTGCTGGACCTGGTGGAGGCATACATGGTAGTGGTGGAGGCCCACTGGGCGGCGGTGCCCCTGGTGGCGGTGGAGGCGGTCTGGGTGGTGGAGCCCCTGGAGGTGGCGCCCCAGGAGGAGGTGCACTCCCCGTGGGCCCAGCCGGGGCAATACCAGCACCAGGAGGGGGCAAACTTGGGGGAAACCCACCACCCGTCTTCAATGGAAATTGAGAGGAGAGTCGAAACTTTCTTCGATCCTTTCAAATTTATCGAGGAATGAACCCAACCGTGGACCAACTTACAGTACCCTACTCGCGAGCCATGACCTTCCTCTCGTACATGAGGGGGCATCTGGTAGATGATTTGGTAGATGAGCAGACCATGTGGCTGGACACCCAGATAGCAGGAGGGGTACTGCATAATGAAGAAAACCTATGGAACACGGTCCTTGACTGGTTCATGAACGCCTACACCAACACCACTGAATGAACCAGAGCGCGCCAAGACATCAATAAGCTAAAGATGATTGGCGAAGACATCGACACGTATATTGCGAAATTCCAAAACCTCGCAGGAAAAGCCGGCTATAATCCAGATGAAGCCAACGTCATAGAAAAGTTCCAAGCAGGACTCCCCGACAACCTCATAATCAATGCAATACACTTCCAACACCCTATTACATGGGATCAGTGGAAAGCAGCGGCGCGACTTCAGCAAGCTGAATACCTTATGCTGAAGCCCCACCTCATGCATAACCAACAAAACAAGAAACGGGGGGTCACACCTGAGACCAGTGGGTCCAAGCCCTTAACAAGGTGTGTGACCCAAACGCCATGGATATTAGCCGCACTAGAGCCTGCACAACCCTCACAGACACTGAGAAGCAAAGGATGGTCGCAGAGGGGAGATGTTTCTGATGCAGAGAAAAAGGTCATGTGTCGCGTAATTGCCCACAAAAAGGCACTCGTGCTGCTCAGACCACAAGTGATGGAGGAGCGCCTCCTCCCGTCCCCTCTACCCCCGCAGTATTGCCTCCCCCCCTTGTTACTCGAGTCACCATATCAGCAAACCGCATACTGTCGAATGATGAAGTGGCTGACGCTCAGATCGCAGCGCTGGTGTAACATCTACCACGGACGTTGGCCTGACTTAGGCGTCGGTATAACGTGGGTTCCCTTCTGGACAAAATTGGTGGTTGTTGGGGCTGTCGGGGAAGACCGTGGGATGCCACTGGTAGGCTCCGAGATGGCTGCGATAGGTGTAGAGGGGGAGGTCAAGTGGAACGTTCAGAGGTGGGCTGGGGACTTTATGAATGTACCTCCAGTGGGGGTTGTCAACGATGTAGTAGCACTTGTACGGTCTTGCGACATGGGAGTTGAGATATTCAAAGACAAGGTGACATGTGGTTTCGGGAGGATAAGTCACGGTTGGGGTGTCCACCATTCACGAAGGAACTGGGGAGTAAGGTCACAGGGATCCCTCTTGGTCTTGAAGGGATATGCCAGAGCTAGTTCACTTAGGAGTCGCACAGTCCTCCTAGTACAAGAGACAAGTTAGGAAGTGGTATTCGAAGAAGACCAAGATGGGGGTCTTGGTCTGTAGTACTACGAGCTTAAATACACATAGGGAAGCCAGTTCTAGCTCCGCTCGAACCTGTATGTAGCCAATAGCATAAGTAGCATAAATCCTAGGACAGGGATCCTAGGAATCAGTCATCCACAACATAATACTAGTATTGTACAACAATAGAACTCAGGGACAGACACGTAAGACATATCTCGTACAACAATGGGAGTCATCAGTCAGCCGAAACACGAGGCGGATAAGATCCAAAGTCCATGACACATTACTACTGACATACCGAGTCATTGTGAATACGTCAGAGTCTGAAGCCAGGCCGATCAGTCCAAAAGCAAAATGTAACAGCGAGCATGACTTAGCATTGTCGAGCAAGAATAGCTTTGAATGTCTTCAACAATCTGTACACGATGATAAGTGCTACACGCAAGGCATGCATGACTAAGACGATCCCCATGATGATTCAGGGAGGTGCCAGACTGATCCTTAAGGTCAATGTTATACTACCATGGCGTTTAGTCCGACTTGGACTTGTAATAAGGCGTTCACGACTTAGTGTAGATTGTAGGGACGTTCGTACGTCCTTAGTATCCCTTGAAAGACAACTAACATGAACCACAAGGCCTTGATCAGGATGACCAAGGCAACAACAACTTGCTGAAGCAAAATGGTGAATTCCTTAGATGCGAAGGTCAAGGAGTGAAGTATGAAGAAGACGAGGCTCAAAGGCCTGAGAGACGAGTTAGAGTGGTATATAGAAGAAGACCAAGATGGCGTATCTTGGTCTTCGTGAGCCACTATTTATACATATAAGAGGTGACTTTAAAGCCCCTCTATGAAGTCCGAAGTCCTCTAGCAGAAGTAGCTCGAACCCTACTATGGCTATCCTAGGAATGAGTCATAGTAACTATCACATGTTACTACGACCACTTACTGATAATGAGTCCATGACTAATTACTGCTTACTATTGTAGTCATAACCGTATAGTAAGAGAGAATGTGTCATCTGTTACAGTCAAAGGCTAAGGTGAAACTTCAGATGATTGAGGCACATAGGCCCAAGGAGAAGAGGATGAGAGTGGTATTCCAAGAAGACCAAGATGGCATATCTTGGTCTTTGACCACCACGCCTATCAACTTTGGGCATCATGAGTGGGACCATGTTGAGGTGCTGCCCATCTTCAGTGACAAGCCACCACCCGTTGGTGTCACGATCACGTGACACGTGACATGTCTCAGGAAAGTCTCAGAGGATTGACAAGACTGCCAGTGTTGACTCATATGACGTGGCTTTTGATACACAACAGAAAACCATCTCGAAAACCAATAGTTTGTATGATATAAAAACCGTAGTAGTGCTCGCTATTTTGTCGTCTTAGTTTCGTTTGAATTCCAGCCAACTTGTTCTCATCTCGAGTGCAAAGCGCTTCCCTCTAGACTCTTACATTTTCATTGCAAAGATAACATCTTTGCTTGTCGTTTCATCCATTCCCGACTTATGCCCTCTGACCTGACTTCTATTCCCGACTACTCTCCGCAGATCTTCCGAACGTCCTGGCTGGGATGTAACAAAAACTAAGACCACTCTCTGGACCCGTGCTCGCTGTGCACGGTGTTGTATCTGACTTTCTGAACTCAGCATGGACAGTGAAGCCAGTCAGTGCTTCTGCGGAGCCACCCTGGAACAAACGCAATCGACGTTGTTCACACCAAAATCATCTCCCGACCGTGTGTTTATCGAACCCACGCAAGACCCTACCGATTTTACCGAAAGACACGTTGTTGTATGCAGGACTACTCCTAGTGTCAATCACCTATCTGGTGGAGGTACCTTCTGGGAAAGCTCTAGGGGCTATCGAGTCGTCGCTGGTAATAGATAAGCCATCGACGTCGAAAATTTTGATTCCAAAGACACTTGGTACGAAGTCTACGGAGAAGGACACAATTGGTATATGCATAACACCAATCGTATCGAAAATCCCTCGCTGTGGGGACTACAGATTCTAGGAACCATGTCAAACAACCCTCATACGTGGAGGATGCACACTGCGAAAGAGTCTCATTTGTCGTCAGATTCAGAAACACAGAACAAGAAAGGCAAAAGACATACACGTTCTACCATTCTCCCTCCTACTATCCCGATCATCCCGTACATCTCGGCACCACCACCTACTATGACCACGAAATCCACGATGGAGACCGGTGCGCTGAAAGGACAAGCACCAAAAGAATTCACAGGGGATAGACAGAAAAGCACTCAATTCCTACGGGAATTTCATCAGTTTAAACGCATCAATCGGACTCACGAGCTCATGGTCATCCCTTACTCACGCGTCAGACTTGCCCTGTCCTACATCAGAGGACCTACTGTCGATGACTGGACCGACAAAATTAGTCAGGATCTCGACGAAAGTGTCACGACACACGTCCCTAAGCTCGATGAAACTGACGAGGCTCTATGGACCACTTTCGGAACTGCCTTTAAGGCGGCTTGGATGGATACACTTAGCGAGCAGAACGCACATCAGCAGTTGATCTCACTTACCATGAAGAATGATGACGTGGACTCGTACATTGCTACCTTCGAACGACTTGCAACTGCCACGAACTGGGACCTGGATGCTAGCAGCACCCTCGAGTTCTTCCGGAGGGGACTGAAGAAGGGTCTCTTGATTGGATGCCTTCATCAACCTAAAATGCCGAAAACTATGAAGGAGTGGCAGGAAGCGGCCAGAGAAGAGTCTCAAAGGTTCCGGACTATTACAAACGCTATCGCCCAGATCAATGGAGGGAAAGGTATTCCTCCGCTGGTGGGACCGACGCAAACGACTCGACAGAACTGTCCTACAAACAATCAAGTCGTACCAATGGATGTTGACAACATCCAAACCACTGGTAAACCCATGTGGCAAACCAAGCAAACACCTGAAGAAAAGATTAAATGTCAAAAGGAAGGCCGCTGCTTCAGGTGCATGGCACAAGGTCACCTCGCTAACAAATGCCCGAAGGGGCGGACCATGGGACATAACATCAACACTACAGAGGCAACGGAAAAGAAAGAGGAAGCCCCAAAGATCACGACTGTCACGGATGCCCGAAACGTCCTATTAAAGCTCGGGTCGTCTGAACATCACGAACTCATCTTGACATTGCTGCTCGACACAACTGGAGATGATGATGAAACTATCAACGCCATACAGAGCGTCAAAGATAATTCACTCACCTTCCACGTAGAGATCATCGGATCCAATCAAAAGATACCCATTCTTCTTGATACCGGAGCGTCGGGGAATTTCATCGACAAGAGTGCCGTCAGATACTTCGGTTTGGTTATGACTCCAGTCGAACAGATAAACGTACGCAATGCAGATGGGACCACAAACGCCAATGGCGTGCTGACACGACAGTGCCTACTAACGCTGTGGGACGGAGGTGAAAAGCAGACTTTGCATTTCTATGTCACCAACCTCGGGTCCTGTCGAATTATCCTAGGGCTTCCTTGGTTCGAAGATCGTAAACCCATCATCAACTGGGGGAAGAAATTTTATGAAGGAGGGCCATTTCAATTGGAACAAGGAGGAGAAAAGATTGAAGAGACAGTGGCGCAGAAGATGGCCATTGCCAGTGGAAGTGGAGCGAATGAGGATATGAAGCTCCCAGGAGCTTACTCAGAGTATGCTGTCATGTTTTCGGAAGAGGCCGCACAACGATTTCCCCCTAGTAGGG
>JAKELG010000381.1:0-35740 GCA_021527035.1 Lactarius vividus | reverse complement strand
CTCGTGATAAGTGATGAGATCTTTACAGATCTCATTCATCATGGTTTGGAAGGTTGCTGGGGAGTTGGTTAATCCGAAGAACATTACCGTGGGTTCAAAGAGTCCATAATGCGTTTTGAACGCCGCTTTTTCTTGATCCCCGTCTTTGATGTGCACATTGTTGTATCCCCAACGGATATCGAGCTTGGTGAATATGAAAGCTCTGCTGAGGTCGGCAATAAGTTCTGGTATGAGAGGGAGTGGGTACTGATTGCGTATGGTCCATTTGTTGATATTCCGATAGTCCTGTACTGGGCATAGTTTTCCGTCTTTCTTTTGATGAAAAAGAATGATGATGCGTACGGGGATTTTGAGGGTCTAATATACCCTTTAGCTAGTTGTTTGTCGGTCCATTCCTTCAATGCTTTGTCTTCCACTTGGCTCATTGGGTAAACCTTACAGTCGATGGTGTCTGGGGCGTCCGGTTTGAATTCGATGGCGTGGTCCCATGGTTTGGAGAGGGGAAATTGATGGGACTCTTCTTCACTGAAGATTTTGACGTGTCATTTGTATTCTTCAGATACTGCTCTCTTCTCCGTATATTGCTGGGCCTCGATGGCTAGTTCGGTTGACGTGGTGGCCCAGAGTCGTGTTACTTCTGGGTTGCACTCTTGTCGTAGTTCCTCTTCAACACGTAGTCTGTCGGGTAGGCCCAGTACCTTTTGGAGTATAAGTTGGGCAATGACGGGGTCTATATGTGGTTTGGTGGGGTTGATAGTGCGAAGCACAACAGGATACTCAGCTTCGTTCAGGGTGGCGGATGCCCATTGGATATCAGGCTGGAATGTAGCCAACCAGGGATACCCCAGGATGATGTCCTCTCCTCCTACATCGGTGACGAGGAATCTCATGTCTTTCTTGACTCCTTTGGTTTCGACTTTGAGATCCACGCAGTGGGTTATCTTGCCCCCTTTGTTATGCATGCCATCAATATTCCAGATCTTTCGATGACAGTCTAGCTCCTTGAGGCCTAGCCTCATTCTTCTTGCAAAGTCTGGATGGATAAAGTTGTTAGTGGCTCCGGAGTCCACTAAAGCTTGTTTGTCGGCCATGGCGTAACTTGCACGCAATGAAACTGGAACATGCATAGATTGATAGCGCGTTATGAACACAGAATTACACTGTAATGCCCTTACCCAGGCCGTCGGGTTCAGGCGCTTTGAAAATCCTCTTGCCCCATTAGGTCCCATACCACCAAATCCCTGGCTTCTTCGTCAAGGTTTTGGACTCCATTTATCCAGCTGGTTGCCTGTTCTTGAGGTGTTTCTGTGGTGGTGCGGGCGCCGCGGCTACTGCCGCCGTCGTCTTCAAATTGAATAAGAGGTTCCTCGTGGACACTTTGTACCTCTTCAATGAATGCGCCTCGTCCTTGGCGAGGTTGCCAATTCTGACTGCCGCGCTGGCAATGTGGTTGGAGACAGTTGCGAGAGAAGTGACCTGGTTTGCTGCAGTTGAAACAGTTGATGTTCTTCATATCTACGACCCCTCTACCCTGTTGGCGACCTCCTTGCGGGGTGTAGGGCGGCCGGGCGTAGTCTATTTCCTCGGACCCTGCAAGGCGGGCTCTAATTCTTCCAGGAGTGGTATCCATTGCATCCAGGTGGTTCCGAAATGCCTGCCACCCTTGTCGAGGTTGCTGTGGGCGGTTTGGAGCATTGAACGTCCTTAGAGAGGTATTGCCCAGCTTACCGGGCCCCAGGGGTTTACGTCCCCCCAAACATGTCTGCAAGTGCATCCATTTACGCTGCTGTTCTAGTACAGCTACCTTCCATTGGGCGTAGGTGTTTGGACTGTGGAAGTTGTACATGTTCTTGTATAACTCCACAGGGAGCCTGCTGGTAAATTTGTCAAGGACGAGGGAGTCATTGAATTGATACCCTGCCTCTTGTACCGCCTTTTCAAATTTGGCAATGTAGGAGTTGATGTCTTGCCCTTCCATTCGGAATCCCTTTTGGAGGTCTTGTTGGGCCCGTTCTCGTTCAAGGGTGTCGGCGAAGGTGTTGTGGAATCCAAGTTCAATTGCTTCCCAGATCCACTTGTCGTACGGCCCATGTTTGGCCTTGTACGCCTTGACCCACTTGGTAGTGGATAGGACCCATTTGTTAACATGGTCTCCTTGAATGTAGGTGAGGAAGATCAGCGCTTTGCGATAAGGAAGAGTGAACGCAGGGTTGTCGTAGTTGGTCTCAACAAACAGCTCCCACTGAGTGAGGAACTGTTGGACTTTGGTGCGGTCTCCAGTAAATACCAGGGGTTCTTTGCCCATGAACTTCTCGGGCTTGGTTCCACTGTGTAACGTTACCACAGGAACGTTATGTGCGACGTGCACGTCACTAAGTCGTTCAGGCCGAGGTAACGGGATGTGAGATGGTCGGTTAAGACCGAGTTCGATGATGAATAAGCACCACACGGTCTCCTCAGACACGCTGGTGGTAGTCGAGAGTTCTGGGGTTCAAGCGCAAAGGCGAACCAAAGTCGTGCTCAAGCGAAACAGCGAGCGAAAGTCGTTCGTGGATTGACAACGATGTGGTATTACACAAGAAGTCAAGTCTACCTGTACAGGCTAGGTAGCGTGCGACTTATATACTAGTACAGGATGTTTGTACGCAACAAACATATGGCGCGATAATGTGGAGTCCTGTAAGCAAAAGCGGAACAAAGGCGAAGCCTATAGTAGGAAATAGGGTGATTGCGCGGGGTCATGCGGGGATCAGCTGAGAGCGGAGCGCCGTGAACTTTGATATACGAGGAAGGGGGCATGAGGGCGTATCGTGCGGCGAAGAGATCATGGGAAACGGCTGGGCGCGTGATGAGTTATAGGCGTAACAAGGTGGGGTACGGGAGTAGGAAGCAAGGAACGGAAGCATCCACAAGAAAGAGAAGTCAAATCGTAACATTACCCCCCTATTAGACCTGAAGTCGCCACGACTTCAGTCACTGCCAACGTAGTCGTATACATCAGCGCTGGGGTCATTAGTTTCGTCATCCCGGTCATCCACTGGGCAAACATGTCGGCGAAGGAACAGATACCTTCCGCGCTCCCCACATCGCCGGCACATCTCGTACTGTGGGCACTCTATCTCGTCGTGTCGTGCGTCGAACCTGAGACACTTCCCGCACCACCGAGGTCGCTCCGACGGTTCCTCAAACGCCGGGGTAATGGGCGCGAGCCGATGGATAAGACAGTTAGTCGACTCATGGGCCCGACTCGCGCACCACGTACATACTCCGGATGGGGGTCGGTTCGGACACTCGCTCATCTTGTGGCCCCGCTTCTTGCACAGATAGCACTTTCGTCGCTTCTGCGTGCGACTGGGCCCATCCACGAGGCGGGGCATCTCGGCTGGCCCGCCTCGTCGGGGTGCGAGAGGGAGTTCGGGGTAGAGATGGCGGGGGCGTACCGGACGAGTAGTGAGCTCGACGAACTTGTCGGTTATGAGTGGGATAGCGCCTGTGTACTGCAGGCGTTTGGTGATACCCTCCAGCGTGGTATCTAGGTGAAACTGGTCCCGCGTGGCTTCTTGTTCAAGCCGCTGTAAGTCCGCCCGTCGCGCATCCAGGGCGATTTTATCCCCGAGGCATTGCCGCAACCTCGAAACCTCCGCTGACAGACGGGGGTTTTTGAGTTCGCTCAGGACCTCGTTGATGGTGACGGCGCGGGGATCTTGCGGGACTGAAGACGGCAAGTTGGTGCGGGGAGATGGCGGGGTGCATAGCTGTAGGACGGGGCGTAGACAAGTAGACCTCCTGGCAGTAACATGACTTGCCTCTCCCCAAGGTCCCGACGATTTCGCGATAATCCCGGCGGTAGTAGATATACCTCGCCAGGACTTTCGTGGTGTCGTCTTCCAATGGGATCATGAGGGGGAAGAAGAACGGAGTGTCGGGGGCGTTAAGGAAAAAGGGTAAGCCAGGGTCGTCAGATTCCTCGTCCTCTCCCTCGTCGATCGGCTCCTCGTTGTCATCAAGAGATGCGAGACGAGGGTCAGGCCTGAGTCGACGTGGGGGCACGGCTGGTGTGAGAGAATAGGGATGTGGGAGTTCTGAGGCCAGCTGGGACACGGGGATAACTGGTGTGAGACCAGGAGGTGCTTCAAGAAGCGGAGCTACTGTTGGTTCGAGTGGTGGTGGGGATGACGGAGGGGGCGTGGGGCTAGTGGGTGTGATATTGAGGGCAATGGCTAGGACTGGAGTGGGAGGCCTTGATGGGACGACCGAATATGGAGTGCGTGACACGAACGGCGTTGGGATCCCTTCAGATTGAGAGGGGACCGTGAGTCGCTCAAGGATAAGAGCAGACGGGGGGCGAGGTCGGTTGCTGGCTGGGGCAGTGTTGGAAGTGGGAGTCATCATGATAGGTGGATGTGGAATCGTCCTTTGCTCCTCGTCTTCTTTATAGCTTTCTCCCTGCTCCATCGGCCGTTGGGTTGCGGTGATAGAAGTCGGTGATTACATCTGGCGCATGTTTAACATGGTCAGCGGGTTCCCAGGAGCTAGTCACTCATGGGAAAACCCTTCCACTTGACTAGGAACTGTAGTTTGCGCCCACGTCCGTGGAGCCGTGATCCCATGATCTGCTCCACTTCGAACTCTTCTTCTCCATCCACGAGGTCAGGGGGAGGGCGTGGGAAGTTCTCCCCATGTAGTTCCGTCTCCTTATATGGTGTGAGGAGATTCGCATGGAACACCGGGTGTATCTTCCATGTGACCGGTAGCTCCAACTCGTACGTCACCTCTGATAGGGCTTTCTTGATTCGGAATGGGCCATGACGTTTAGGGGCCAATTTCGCGGTGGGGTAGAACGTTCTCAAGTTCGTTCCTTCTAGCCAGACCTGGGCCCCTTCGGCGTAAGGGATGAAGCGGGTTCTTCCCCTTCTGGCCATGAGGTCTTGCGCATGCTTAATGCAATCTTGCGCGTGTTGTCGTCTTACGACCATTTCTTCTAGACGTTGGTCGACCGACGGTGCTTGTGTAGGTTTTGAGACCCATGTCGTTCGTGGTTCCCATCCCATGATGAGTGAGAATGGGGAGTGCTTTGTGGTCGCATTTGGCCAGGAGTTGTGCGCAAATTGGGCCACGGGAAGTGCTTCCGCCCAATTGTCCTGCTGAACGTTACTCCAATGTCGTAGATACTGTTCCAACCACTGGTTGGTGCGTTCCGACTGGCCGTCCGTTTGGGGGTGATATGCGGAGGAGATATTCTGCCGTATTCCCAACGTGCTGCATAATCCTTTCATGAACGCGGATGTGAATCGTGGGTCTCTATCCGTGATGAGCTTGCGTGGTATTCCATAGTGTGGGTATACGTGCTGAAGGTATAGTCGTGCTACTCCTTCGGCAGTAATGGTTTCATGACACGGTATGAAGATTGCAGCTTTTGAACAGTCGTGGTCTGTGATTGTAAGGATAGAGTCGAACCCTTGGGATGGGGGTAGCTTTGTGATGAAGTCCATGGCGACGACTTCAAAAGGCTCTGCTTCGGGGTTGGTGGATATAGGGAATAGGTGGGGTTTTTGTCGGTGGGGATTGATTTTGTTGGCCTGACATACGGCACACCCCTTACATATTCCTCCACGTCTTCTCGTATAGTAGGCCACCAATAGTCGCGTCGTATTAGCTCGCGTGTGTTGGCGATTCCAGGGTGGCCCATACTTGGGGAGTTGTGAAAGAAGGAAATTACCCCCCGCTTAAGATCGTTGTCCCCGACAACGACTAATGCGTCATCTTTCCACCACAGCCCGTCGTGCTGTTTGAGGTTGTGGTGTTCGGCCCATCGTGCCGCTTCTTCCTTGCCAGCGTTCTGGGCCACTCTAGACCAAATATCCATATCACATATTGACATTTGAGTGGCTCGAATAAATCTTTCGGCTGGTAGGACGGTGACGTTGGTGTTGTCCCCTTCGCCAGACTCAAAGTCTGACCGCCTGGACAGGGCGTCTGCGTGCGTGTTCTTTGTTCCTGCTACGTGTCTCAGGATAAAGTCGTATTCTGACAATTCTAGGAACTCTCGCGCGATCCTCCGGTTGATCTTCCGGGGTTCCTTCCAATATTGAAGGTTGGCGTGGTCGGTATGGATGATGATTTTGTGAGGGGATCCCACGAGATATGTCCTCCATGCTCGCAGAGCTTTGACCACAGCTAGTAATTCCCGGTCGTAGATGTCGTAATTTCGTTCCGTTTCCGTGAAGGACTCGGAATGAAACGCTATGGGGTGGAACTTTTTGTCGGGTCCTAGCTGGTTCAGTACTGCTCCTATTGCGACGTTTGACGCGTCAACTTCTAGTTCGAAGGGTTTTGCGAGGTCTGGGAACAATAGTACGGGTTCTTCGCATATGCGCCTTTTGATGTCGTTGAAGGCATTCTGCTGTGTGTCGTTCCAGTGCCACTGGACCTCCTTTTTTGTGAGATCATGGAGGGGTCGGGCGAGTTGGGAGAATCCTCGTATGAATCTTCGGTAAAAGTTGCAAAACCCTAGGAACGCGCGAACCTCCTTTAGGTTCTTCGGGGGTTGCCATTCTCGGATTCCTTGGACCTTGACGGGGTCCATCCGCAGTTGTCCGTGGCCAATGATGAGGCCTAGGTACTCTGTCTCGTAAACCTCAAATTCGCATTTCTCTGGTTTTACGTAGAGGTCACTGTTCTTCACAGAGCCGCAATACTTGGTGGAGGACTTCCCGATGATGGTCCTTGTCGTCAGCGGTGGCAATGAGGATGTCATCCATATAGACGACGACTTCGTTTGTCAGAATGAGGTCACGGAATATAGTATCCATCATCGTTTGAAAGGTGGACGGGGAATTGGTGAGACCAAAGAACATGACACGCGGTTCAAACAGTCCTTGATTGGTTTTGAATGCCGCTTTCCACTCATCTCCTTCTTGGATGCGGACGTTATTGTACCCCCACCAGATGTCCAATTTTGAATATAATCGTGCGGTTCGAATGCAGGTCGACGAGTTCCGGGATAAGCGGGAGGGGATAGTGATTTTTTACGGTGAGTTCGTTAAGTCGTCGATAGTCCTGTACTGGGCGTAGTTTCCCATCTTTCTTTTTGATGAAGAAGAAAGGTGAGGCGTAGGCAGACTTTGAGGGGCGAATGTATCCCTTTTCCAATTGCTCATTAAGGAAGGCCGTGAGCGCTTCTCCCTCGTTCGCCGTTAGGGGGTATACTTTGCAATCAAGGGCGGCTGGTGCGTTGGGGAGTAATTCAATGGCGTGGTCCCATATACGGGATGGGGGAAATCGGTGTGACGCTTCTTCGCTAAACACCTTTCGATGTGACCAATATTCTGGAGGAACCATCTCCTCAAACGTTTGAGCCTGTCGTTTTGCCGCTTCCCGCTGTGCGAGTTCCGATGCTGTGGTGGTCTTTCGCAGGAAGGCAATTCGCGGCTCCGGTTCTTCGTTCACAACCTGCTCCCATGCCTCCTCATCGAGCCCATACGCCTCGATAGCCCTGATAGCGGCTTCTACAGGCATGTTGTTGCTCTGGAGATTCAGGCTGGAGATTACGACCGGTTGGAAGTTTTCGTTCAGCGTGGCATTCCTCCATTCTATCTCAGGCTCAAAGGCCGAGAACCAGGGGTAGCCCAGGATCGCTTCGTCCTTTCCTAGGTTGGTGACTAGGAAACGAAGCGTCTTCGTGCGCTCACCAGTCCGCACCGCTAAATCGGTGTACTGGGTTATCGCGCCGTCTCGGTTGTAAGTTCCGTCGACATTCCATATGGTAATGGGAGTCGAGACGGGTCGGGTTCCGAGATGCGTTCGTTTGAGCAGTTCCGAACAGATAAAATTGTCGGTTGCTCCAGAGTCCAATAGGACCTGTCGTTCGGCCGTCGCATTTGCAGATTTGAAAAGAACTGGGATTCGCATAGATCGATATCTGCTATAGTACACGTGTAGCGCCTTTGCCCAGGCCGACGGGTTTAGGCGTTCGGAAAATCCTTTCCTCCAAAGAGCTTCTCCACCAAGAGATCCCGTACTTCTTTTGGTTGAGCGGCCAGCGCTGCGATCTGAGCGTCAGCCGCTTCATCATTCGACAGTACGCGGTTTGCTGATATGGCGACTCGAGTAACGAGGGGGGGAGGCGATACTGCGGAGGTAGAGGGGACGGGAGGAGGCGCTCCTCCGTCGCTTGTGGTTTGAGCAGCGCGAGTGCCTTTTTGTGGGCAATTACGCGACATATGACCCTTTTCTCCGCATCGGAAACATCTCCCCTCCGCGACCATCCTTTGCTTCTCAGCGTCTGTAAGGGTGGCACGGGCTCTAGTGCGACTAATATCCATGGCGTTTGGGTCACGCGCCTTGTTAAGGGCTTGTACCCACTGGTCCCGGGTGTGACCTCCTCGTTTTTCAGACTGTCGGTTGCGTGTAAGGCGAGGCTTCAGCATAAGGTATTCGGCTTGCTGAAGTCGGGCCGCGTCTTTCCATTGGTCCCATGTAACTGGGTGTTGGAAGCGTATGGCGTTAATTACGAGGTTGTCAGGGAGTCCCGCTTGGAATTTTTCAATGACATTGGCTTCGTCTGGATTATAGCCAGCTTTTGTCGTGAGGTTTTGGAATTTAGCGATGTACGTGTCGATGTCTTCGCCAATCATCTTCAATTTATCGATGTCTTGGCGTGCTCTGGTTCGTTCGGTGGTGTCGGTGTAGGCGTTCGTGAACCGGTCAAGGACCGTGTTCCATAAGTTCTCTTCATGGTGCAATACTCCTCCTGCTATCTGGGTGTCTAGCCACGCGGTTTGCTCATCTACCCAGTCGTCCACCAGATGTCCCCTCATGTAGGAGAGGAAAGTCATGGCTCGTGAGTAGGGTACTGTAAGCTGGTCCACGGTCGGGTTCATTCCTCGATAAATTCGAAAGGATCGAAGAAAGTTTCGACTCTCCTCTCGGTTTCCATCGAAGATAGGTGGTGGGTTGCCCCCAAGTTTGCCCCCTCCCGGTGCTGGTACTGCCCCGGGGTGGGCCATGGGGATTGCACCTCCTCCTGGGGGACCGCCGCCAGGGGCTCCTCCACCCGGGCCACCTCCGCCGCTACCAGGGGCACCACCGCCCGGTGGGCCTCCACCGCTACCATGTATGCCTCTACCTAGGTCCAGTAGTTGGGCCACTGCTCGACCCCGTCGTCGGTTGGGCACTAGAGCTATGAGTCGCTCCGCCCGTCTGAGCAGTCGGTCCACCTCCTGTAGCATGTGTTCCTCCACTGCTCGAGCCGGAGGTTCCCGTGGTAGTAAGGCTGGTGGCGACCTGAGTGTGGGTGGCCATCGTGGACTGTACTGGGGTAGAGGTGGTTGATTCGTCTGGGTCGACGTTAATACCGGTGATGTTGGTTGACCCGAGGGGTCCTGCGCCGAATTGTGGAGGGACAGGTTTGTAAGCGTACCACTGTCCTTGCTTTGGGTCGTAGTCAATGTAAGCCCAAATGCGAATGTCGTCGAAGTAATGGACTTGGTGGTATCTTTGGCTTGTTGCGTCAAAGATGAAGTATCCCTCTTGGTTATTGATTTCTTCCCAAACGACTGCACCTTTTTCGTGGTCGGAGAGTTCGTCGGTTGAGTACTGATCGATGTATTGCTTCTGAAATTTCGTGCGACTCCTACTAGTCGCCAGGGTTGCGAGACTTGACTTAATGTAACGTTACCACAGGAACGTTATGTGCGACGTGCACGTCACTAAGTCGTTCAAGCCGAGGTAACGGGATGCGAGGTGGTCGGGTAAGACCAAGTTCGATGATGAATAAGCACCACACGGTCTCCTCAGACACGCAGGTGATAGTCGAGAGTTCTGGGGTTCAAGCACAAAGGCGAACCAAAGTCGTGCTCAAGCGAAACAGCGAGCGAAAGTTGTTCGTGGATTGACAACGATGTGGTATTTACACAAGAAGTCAAGTCTACCGTACAAGCTAGGTAGCGTGCGACTTATATACTAGTACAGGATGTTTGTACGCAACAAACATATGGCGCGACATGTGGAGTCCTAGGTAAAAGCGGAACAAAGGTGAACCTATAGTAGGAAATAGGGTGATTGCGCGGGGTCATGCGGGGATCAGCTGAGAGCGGAGCGCCGTGAACTTTGATATACGAGGAAGGGGGCATGAGGGCGTATCGTGCGGCGAAGAGATCATGGGAAACGGCTGGGCGCGTGATGAGTTATAGGCGTAACAAGGTGGGGTACGGGAGTAGGAAGCAAGGAACGGAAGCGTCCACAAGAAAGAGAAGTCAAATCGTAACACTGGCCCAGTTGTGAACTCTGACATATCCGCGATGACTTGGTATGTCAGTAGTAATGTGTCATGGACTCCGGATCTTATCCGCCTCGTGTTTCGGCTGACTGATGATTCTTATCATTGTACGTGATATGTCTTATGCATTTGTCTCTGAGTTCTATTGTTGTACGATATGAGTATTACGTTGTGGATGACTGATTCCTAGGATCCCTGTACTAGGGTTTACGCTACTTACGCTATTGGCTACATACGAGTTCGAGCGGAGTCAGAACTGACTCCCTTACATGTATTTAAACTCATAGCGTTACGGACCAGGATCCCTATCTTGGTCTTCTTCAAATACCACTTCTTAACTCATCTACTGTGCTAAGAGTCTACCTGACTCTTAAGTGAACTAGCTCCGGTATATCCCTCAGACCAAGAAGGGATCCCCGTGACTTCCATCCCCAGTTCCCCTGTGAATGGTGGATATGCCGACCGTAACTTACCTGCCCGGTACTACGTGTCATCTCATCTTTGAGTATCTCAACTCTCGTGTTGCAAGACCCTACAAGTCCTACTACATCGTCGACCACCCTCGGTGGAGGTATATTCGTAAAGTCCCTGCACCCCCTCCAGGTGTACCCCTTGACCTACCCCTCTATACCTATCGCGACCACCTCGGAGCATACCAGCGACATCCTGCAGTCTTTCCTGATTCCCCCAACAACCACCGATATCGTCAGGAAGGGAACCCATGTTATACAGACGCCTAAGTCAGGCCAATGTCCGTGGTAGACGTTACAATTAGGGTATATATGGACGACATTGGCATCGCTACACAGTCTAATGAACAAGCACACATTGATGCGGTACACGACATTTTGGGCTTACTGGAACAGAACGACCTCTTTCTCAAACCGGAGAAATGCATCTTCCATGCTCCCAGCATTGATTACCTGGGGGTAATCATTGAAAAGGGGGTGACTCACATGGACCCTGTCAAAATTTCCGGCATCAGAGAATGGCCCACCCCAAAGAACATCAAACAGGTGCAATCCTTCCTAGGGTTCTGCAATTTCTACCACGCTTTCATCAGAAATTTTGCCACCTACGCACGACCCCTCAACAAACTTACGCGCAAAGACGTTGAATGGACATGGACAACCGCAGAACAAGAAGCGTTTGACAGAATCAAGAAACTTGTCACGGAAGAACTGGTACTCGCACACGCCAATCTAGAAGACCAATTCAAACTAGAAGTGGACGCATCAGGATTTGCAGTAGGAGCAGTATTACTCCAACGCAAGGAGGACGGCAAAAGACACCCCATCACGTACTATTCAAACACCCTCAGCGCTGCAGAACGGAACTACGATATCTACGACCTGGAACTCTTGGCAATCGTTAAAGCACTCAGGAACTGGCAACACTATCTAGCGGGATCTCCACACAAGATCAAAGTCTTTTCGGATCATATGAACCTACAATATTGGCACGGGAAGTACTTGAACTCTCGGAGTACAACATTGAGATTCACCACATTTGTTACGATTTGACTTCTCTTTCTTGTGGACGCTTCCGTTCCTTGCTTCCTACTCCCGTACCCCACCTTGTTACGCCTATAACTCATCACGCGCCCAGCCGTTTCCCATGATCTCTTCGCCGCACGATACGCCCTCATGCCCCCTTCCTCGTATATCAAAGTTCACGGCGCTCCGCTCTCAGCTGATCCCCGCATGACCCCGCGCAATCACCCTATTTCCTACTATAGGTTCACCTTTGTTCCGCTTTTACCTAGGACTCCACATGTCGCGCCATATGTTTGTTGCGTACAAACATCCTGTACTAGTATATAAGTCGCACGCTACCTAGCTTGTACGGTAGACTTGACTTCTTGTGTAAATACCACATCGTTGTCAATCCACGAACAACTTTCGCTCGCTGTTTCGCTTGAGCACGACTTTGGTTCGCCTTTGTGCTTGAACCCCAGAACTCTCGACTATCACCTGCGTGTCTGAGGAGACCGTGTGGTGCTTATTCATCATCGAACTTGGTCTTACCCGACCACCTCGCATCCCGTTACCTCGGCTTGAACGACTTAGTGACGTGCACGTCGCACATAACGTTCCTGTGGTAACGTTACATTAAGTCAAGTCTCGCAACCCTGGCGACTAGTAGGAGTCGCACGAAATTTCAGAAGCAATACATCGATCAGTACTCAACCGACGAACTCTCCGACCACGAAAAAGGTGCAGTCGTTTGGGAAGAAATCAATAACCAAGAGGGATACTTCATCTTTGACGCAACAAGCCAAAGATACCACCAAGTCCATTACTTCGACGACATTCGCATTTGGGCTTACATTGACTACGACCCAAAGCAAGGACAGTGGTACGCTTACAAACCTGTCCCTCCACAATTCGGCGCAGGACCCCTCGGGTCAACCAACATCACCGGTATTAACGTCGACCCAGACGAATCAACCACTCTTACCCCAGTACAGTCCACGATGGCCACCCACACTCAGGTCGCCACCAGCCTTACTACCACGGGAACCTCCGGCCCGAGCAGTGGAGGAACACATGCTACAGGAGGTGGACCGACTGCTCAGACGGGCGGAGCGACTCATAGCTCTAGTGCCCAACCGACGACGGGGTCGAGCAGTGGCCCAACTACTGGACCTGGTAGAGGCATACATGGTAGCGGTGGAGGCCCACCGGGCGGTGGTGCCCCTGGTAGCGGCGGAGGTGGCCCGGGTGGAGGAGCCCCTGGCGGCGGTCCCCCAGGAGGAGGTGCAATCCCCATGGCCCACCCCGGGGCAGTACCAGCACCGGGAGGGGGCAAACTTGGGGGCAACCCACCACCTATCTTCGATGGAAACCGAGAGGAGAGCCGAAACTTTCTTCGATCCTTTCGAATTTATCAAGGAATGAACCCGACCGTGGACCAGCTTACAGTACCCTACTCACGAGCCATGACTTTCCTCTCCTACATGAGGGGACATCTGGTGGACGACTGGGTAGATGAGCAAACTGCGTGGCTAGACACCCAGATAGCAGGAGGAGTATTGCACCATGAAGAGAACTTATGGAACACGGTCCTTGACCGGTTCACGAACGCCTACACCGACACCACCGAACGAACCAGAGCACGCCAAGACATCGATAAATTGAAGATGATTGGTGAAGACATTGACACGTACATCGCTAAATTCCAAAACCTCACGACAAAAGCTGGCTATAATCCAGACGAAGCCAATGTCATTGAAAAAATTCCAAGCGGGACTCCCTGACAACCTCGTAATTAACGCCATACGCTTCCAGCACCCAGTTACATGGGACCAATGGAAGGACGCGGCCCGACTTCAGCAAGCCGAATACCTTATGCTGAAGCCTCGCCTTACACGCAACCGACAATCTGAAAAACAAGGAGGTCACACCCGGGACCAGTGGGTACAAGCCCTTAACAAGGCGCGTGACCCAAACGCCATGGATATTAGTCGCACTAGAGCCCGTGCCACCCTTACAGACGCTGAGAAGCAAAGGATGGTCGCGGAGGGGAGATGTTTCCGATGCGGAGAAAAGGGTCATATGTCGCGTAATTGCCCACAAAAAGGCACTCGCGCTGCTCAAACCACAAGCGACGGAGGAGCGCCTCCTCCCGTCCCCCCTACCTCCGCAGTACCGCCTCCCCCCCTCGTTACTCGAGTTGCCATATCAGCAAACCGCGTACTGTCGAATGATGAAGCGGCTGACGCTCAGATCGCAGCGCTGGCCGCTCAACCAAAAGAAGTACGGGATCTCTTGGTGGAGAAGCTCTTTGGAGGAAAGGATTTTCCGAACGCCTAAACCCGTCGGCCTGGGCAAAGGCGCTACACGTGTACTATAGCAGATATCGATCTATGCGAATCCCAGTTCTTTTCAAATCTGCAAATGCGACGGCCGAACGACAGGTCCTATTGGACTCTGGAGCAACCGACAATTTTATCTGTTCGGAACTGCTCAAACGAACGCATCTCGGAACCCGACCCGTCTCGACTCCCATTACCATATGGAATGTCGACGGAACTTACAACCGAGACGGCGCGATAACCCAGTACACCGATTTAGCGGTGCGGACTGGTGAGCGCACGAAGACGCTTCGTTTCCTAGTCACCAACCTAGGAAAGGACGAAGCGATCCTGGGCTACCCCTGGTTCTCGGCCTTTGAGCCTGAGATAGAATGGAGGAATGCCACGCTGAACGAAAACTTCCAACCGGTTGTAATCTCCAGCCTGAATCTCCAGAGCGACAACATGCCTGTAGAAGCCGCTATCCGGGCTATCGAGGCGTATGGGCTCGATGAGGAGGCATGGGAGCAGGTTGTGAACGAAGAACCGGAGCCGCGAATTGCCTTCCTGCGAAAGACCACCACAGCATCGGAACTCGCACAGCGGGAAGCGGCAAAACGACAGGCTCAAACGTTTGAGGAGATGGTTCCTCCAGAATATTGGTCACATCGAAAGGTGTTTAGCGAAGAAGCGTCACACCGATTTCCCCCATCCCGTATATGGGACCACGCCATTGAATTACTCCCCAACGCACCAGCCGCCCTTGATTGCAAAGTATACCCCCTAACGGCGAACGAGGGAGAAGCGCTCACGGCCTTCCTTAATGAGCAATTGGAAAAGGGATACATTCGCCCCTCAAAGTCTGCCTACGCCTCACCTTTCTTCTTCATCAAAAAGAAAGATGGGAAACTACGCCCAGTACAGGACTATCGACGACTTAACGAACTCACCGTAAAAAATCACTATCCCCTCCCGCTTATCCCGGAACTCGTCGACTGCATTCGAACCGCACGATTATATTCAAAATTGGACATCTGGTGGGGGTACAATAACGTCCGCATCCAAGAAGGAGATGAGTGGAAAGCGGCATTCAAAACCAATCAAGGACTGTTTGAACCGCGTGTCATGTTCTTTGGTCTCACCAATTCCCCGTCCACCTTTCAAACGATGATGGATACTATATTCCGTGACCTCATTCTGACAAACGAAGTCGTCGTCTATATGGATGACATCCTCATTGCCACCGCTGACGACAAGGACCATCATCGGGAAGTCCTCCACCAAGTATTGCGGCTCTGTGAAGAACGTGACCTCTACGTAAAACCAGAGAAATGCGAATTTGAGGTTTACGAGACAGAGTACCTAGGCCTCATCATTGGCCACGGACAACTGCGGATGGACCCCGTCAAGGTCCAAGGAATCCGAGAATGGCAACCCCCGAAGAACCTAAAGGAGGTTCGCGCGTTCCTAGGGTTTTGCAACTTTTACCGAAGATTCATACGAGGATTCTCCCAACTCGCCCGACCCCTCCATGATCTCACAAAAAAGGAGGTCCAGTGGCACTGGAACGACACACAGCAGAATGCCTTCAACGACATCAAAAGGCGCATATGCGAAGAACCCGTACTATTGTTCCCAGACCTCGCAAAACCCTTCGAACTAGAAGTTGACGCGTCAAACGTCGCAATAGGAGCAGTACTGAACCAGCTAGGACCCGACAAAAAGTTCCACCCCATAGCGTTTCATTCCGAGTCCTTCACGGAAACGGAACGAAATTACGACATCTACGACCGGGAATTACTAGCTGTGGTCAAAGCTCTGCGAGCATGGAGGACATATCTCGTGGGATCCCCTCACAAAATCATCATCCATACCGACCACGCCAACCTTCAATATTGGAAGGAACCCCGGAAGATCAACCGGAGGATCGCGCGAGAGTTCCTAGAATTGTCAGAATACGACTTTATCCTGAGACACGTAGCAGGAACAAAGAACACGCACGCAGACGCCCTGTCCAGGCGGTCAGACTTTGAGTCTGGCGAAGGGGACAACACCAACGTCACCGTCCTACCAGCCGAAAGATTTATTCGAGCCACTCAAATGTCAATATGTGATATGGATATTTGGTCTAGAGTGGCCCAGAACGCTGGCAAGGAAGAAGCGGCACGATGGGCCGAACACCACAACCTCAAACAGCACGACGGGCTGTGGTGGAAAGATGACGCATTAGTCGTTGTCGGGGACAACGATCTTAAGCGGGGGGTAATTTCCTTCTTTCACAACTCCCCAAGTATGGGCCACCCTGGAATCGCCAACACACGCGAGCTAATACGACGCGACTATTGGTGGCCTACTATACGAGAAGACGTGGAGGAATATGTAAAGGGGTGTGCCGTATGTCAGGCCAACAAAATCAATCCCCACCGACAAAAACCCCACCTATTCCCTATATCCACCAACCCCGAAGCAGAGCCTTTTGAAGTCGTCGCCATGGACTTCATCACAAAGCTACCCCCATCCCAAGGGTTCGACTCTATCCTTACAATCACAGACCACGACTGTTCAAAAGCTGCAATCTTCATACCGTGTCATGAAACCATTACTGCCGAAGGAGTAGCACGACTATACCTTCAGCACGTATACCCACACTATGGAATACCACGCAAGCTCATCACGGATAGAGACCCACGATTCACATCCGCGTTCATGAAAGGATTATGCAGCACGTTGGGAATACGGCAGAATATCTCCTCCGCATATCACCCCCAAACGGACGGCCAGTCGGAACGCACCAACCAGTGGTTGGAACAGTATCTACGACATTGGAGTAACGTTCAGCAGGACAATTGGGCGGAAGCACTTCCCGTGGCCCAATTTGCGCACAACTCCTGGCCAAATGCGACCACAAAGCACTCCCCATTCTCACTCATCATGGGATGGGAACCACGAACGACATGGGTCTCAAAACCTACACAAGCACCGTCGGTCGACCAACGTCTAGAAGAAATGGTCGTAAGACGACAACACGCGCAAGATTGCATTAAGCATGCGCAAGACCTCATGGCCAGAAGGGGAAGAACCCGCTTCATCCCTTACGCCGAAGGGGCCCAGGTCTGGCTAGAAGGAACGAACTTGAGAACGTTCTACCCCACCGCGAAATTGGCCCCTAAACGTCATGGCCCATTCCGAATCAAGAAAGCCCTATCAGAGGTGACGTACGAGTTGGAGCTACCGGTCACATGGAAGATACACCCGGTGTTCCATGCGAATCTCCTCACACCATATAAGGAGACGGAACTACATGGGGAGAACTTCCCACGCCCTCCCCCTGACCTCGTGGATGGAGAAGAAGAGTTCGAAGTGGAGCAGATCATGGGATCACGGCTCCACGGACGTGGGCGCAAACTACAGTTCCTAGTCAAGTGGAAGGGTTTTCCCATGAGTGACAGCTCCTGGGAACCCGCTGACCATGTTAAACATGCGCCAGATGTAATCACCGACTTCTATCACCGCAACCCAACGGCCGATGGAGCAGGGAGAAAGCTATAAAGAAGACGAGGAGCAAAGGACGATTCCACATCCACCTATCATGATGACTCCCACTTCCAACACTGCCCCAGCCAGCAACCGACCTCACCCCCCGTCTGCTCTTATCCTTGAGCGACTCACGGTCCCCTCTCAATCTGAAGGGATCCCAACGCCGTTCGTGTCACGCACTCCATATTCGGTCGTCCCATCAAGGCCTCCCACTCCAGTCCTAGCCATTGCCCTCAATATCACACCCACTAGCCCCACGCCCCCTCCGTCATCCCCACCACCACTCGAACCAACAGTAGCTCCGCTTCTTGAAGCACCTCCTGGTCTCACACCAGTTATCCCCGTGTCCCAGCTGGCCTCAGAACTCCCACATCCCTATTCTCTCACACCAGCCGTGCCCCCACGTCGACTCAGGCCTGACCCTCGTCTCGCATCTCTTGATGACAACGAGGAGCCGATCGACGAGGGAGAGGACGAGGAATCTGACGACCCTGGCTTACCCTTTTTCCTTAACGCCCCCGACACTCCGTTCTTCTTCCCCCTCATGATCCCATTGGAAGACGACACCACGAAAGTCCTGGCGAGGTATATCTACTGTAACGTTACCACAGGAACGTTATGTGCGACGTGCACGCCACTAAGTCGTTCAAGCCGAGGTAACGGGACGTGAGTTAGCCGGTTGAGGCCAAGTTCGATGATGAACAAGCACTACGCGGTCTCCTCAGACACGCGAGTGGTAATCGGGGGTTCTGGGGTTCAAGCGCAACGGCGAACCAAAGTTGTGCTCAAGCGAAACAGCGAGCCAAAGTCGTTCGTGGATTGACAACGATGTGGTATTACACAAGAAGTCAAGTCTACCGTACAAGCTAGGTAGCGTGCGACTTATATACTAGTACAGGATGTTTGTACGCAACAAACATATGGCGCGATAAGTGGAGTCCTTAAGCAAAAGCGGAACAAAGGCAAGACTATAGTAGGGAATAGGGTGATTGCGCGGGGTCATGTGGGAGTCAGCTGAGACCGGAGCGCCGTGAACTTTGATATACAAGGAAGGGGACATGAGGGCGTATCGTGCGGCGAAGAGATCATGGGAAACGGTTGGGCGCGTGATGAGGTATGGGCGTAACAAGGTGGGGTATGGGAATGGGAAGCAAGGAACGGGAGCGTCCATGAGAAAAGGAAGAGAAATCGTAACATTACCCCCCTACTAGGCCTGAAGTCGCCACGACTTCAGTCACTGCCAACGTAGTCGTATACATCGGCGCTGGGGTCGTTAGTCTCATCGTCCCGGTCATCCACCGGGCATACGTGCCGGCGCAGGAACAAATACCTCCCACGTTCCCCACACCTTCTGCACACTTCGTATTGGGGACACTCAATCTCGTTGTGCCGCGCATCGAACCTTAGACACTTCCCACACCAGCGGGGGCGCTCCGAGGGCTCTTCAAACGCCGGGGTGATGGGTGCGAGACGATGAATAAGGCAGTTCTCGGAAGCGTGCGCCCGACTTGCGCACCAGACGCAGACACCAGTCGGCGGTCGGTTGGGGCATTCCCCCATCTTGTGCCCGCGCTTCTTGCACAGATAGCATTTGCGTCGCTTCTGCGCTCGGCTGGGCCCGTCCACAAGACGTGGCATCTCAAGGGGTCCCCCAGGGCGTGGCACAAGCGGGAGCTCTGGGAAGTAGTGGCGGGGGCGTATGGGGCGTGCGGTGAGCTCGACGAATTTGTCGGTGATGAGGGGGACGGCGCCCACGTACTGCATGCGCTTCGTGATACCCTGCAGTTTGGCGTCTAAGTGGAACTGGTCCCGAACAGCCTCTTGTTCGAGTCGACGAAGGTCCGCCCTGTGCGTCCAGGGCGATCTTCTCCCCGAGGCATTGCCGCAATCTTGCAACCTCCGCCGATAGGCGAGGGTTTTTGAGCTCGCTTAGTACCTCGTTAATGGTGACGGCGCGCGGGTCCTGGGGGCTGAACACAGCGACCTGATGAGGCGAAATAGCGGGGTGCATGGCGGTAGGGTGTGGCGTGGACAAGTAGGCTTCCTGGCAGTAACACGGCTTTCCCCTTCCCTGGGTTCCGATAACCTCTCGATAGTCCCGGCGATAGTAAACATACTTCGCCAAGACCTTCGTGGTATCGTCCTCCAATGGGATCATCAAGGGGAAGAAGAACGGGGTGTCGGGGGCGTTAAGGAAAAACGGGAGTCCAGGGTCATCAGACTCTTCGTCATCCCCCTCGTCGACTGGTTCTTCGTCATCGTCTAATGACACTAAACGAGGGTCCGGTCGTAACTGACGAGGGGGTGCCGCTGGAGTCAGCGAGTAGGGATGGGGAAGGTCAGAGGCCAGTTGGGACATGGGGACTACAGGCGTGATGCCAGGAGGTGCTTCCAGAAGGGGGGCTACTGCGGGTTCGAGAGGGGGAAGGGACGATGGTGGAGGTGTCGGGCTTGTGGGGGAGATGTTGAGTGCTATGGCGAGGACTGGAGTCAGTGGTCGTGTGGTGAGGGCTGAGTAGGGTGTCCGAGACACGAATGGAGTGGGGATGCCTTCCGACTGTGATGGGACTGTGAGTCGTTCGAGGATAAGGGCGGATGGTGGTCGGGGGCGATCGTTGGCAGGGGCCGTGTTAGAGGTGGGAGTTGTCATGATGGGTGATGAGGTTTCGCCTCTTGTTCGTTCAGTCTTTATAACTTTCGCCCTGCTCCATCAGCTGTGGGGTTGCGGTGATAGAAGTCGGTGATTGCATCCGGCGCGTGTTTAACGTGGTCAGCTGGCTCCCACGTGCTGTCGCTCATGGGAAAGCCCTTCCACTTGACTAGGAATTGCAGTTTGCGCCCTCGTCCATGGAGTCGCGACCCCATGATCTGCTCCACTTCGAATTCTTCTTCTCCGTCCACCAGATCAGGGGGAGGGCGTGAATAGTTCTTCCCGTGCATCTCCGTCTCCTTATATGGCGTGAGGAGGTTCGCATGGAACACCGGGTGTATCTTCCATGTGACCGGCAGCTCCAACTCGTACGTTACTTCTGAGAGGACTTTCTTAATGCGGAACGGGCCATGACGTTTAGGGGCTAATTTCGCGGTGGGGTAGAACGTTCTCAAGTTTGTCCCTTCTAACCAGACCTGGGCCCCTTCGGCGTAGGGGATGAAGCGGGTTCTTCCCCTTTTGGCCATAAGGTCTTGCGCATGTTTAATGCAGTCTTGCGCATGTTGTCGTCTTATGACCATTTCTTCCAGGCGTTGGTCAACTGACGGTGCCTGTGTAGGTTTTGAGACCCATGTCGTTCGTGGTTCCCATCCCATAATGAGTGAGAATGGGGAGTGCTTTGTCGTGGTGTTTGGCCAAGAGTTATGCGCAAACTGTGCTACTGGGAGAGCTTCTGCCCAGTTGTCCTGTTGCACGTTGCTCCAATGGCGCAGGTATTGCTCTAGCCACTGGTTCGTGCGTTCTGATTGGCCATCTGTTTGGGGATGGTATGCGGTGGAGATGTTTTGTTGTATTCCGAGCGTGCTGCATAATCCCTTCATGAATGCGGACGTGAATCGTGGGTCTCGGTCTGTGATGAGTCTGCGTGGTATCCCATAGTGCGGATAGACGTGTTGGAGGTAGAGCCGGGCTACTCCTTCCGCGGTAATGGTTTCGTGACAGGGTATGAAGATTGCTGCTTTCGAACAGTCATGGTCGGTGATCGTGAGGATGGAATCAAATCCTCGTGATGGCGGTAGTTTTGTAATGAAGTCCATGGCGACAACTTCAAACGGTTCTGCTTCAGGGTTGGTCGAGATTGGGAATAAGTGGGGTTTTTGTCGATGGGGGTTGATTTTGTTGGCCTGACATATGGCACATCCTTTGACATATTCTTCAACGTCTTCTCGTATGGTGGGCCACCAATAGTCGCGTCGTATTAGTTCACGTGTGTTAGCGATTCCGGGGTGGCCCATGCTTGGAGAGTCGTGAAAGAAGGAGATTACCCCCCGCTTAAGATCGTTGTCCCCGACAACGACTAACGCGTCGTCTTTCCACCACAGACCGTCATGCTGTTTGAGGTTGTGGTGTTCGGCCCATTGTGCCGCTTGTTCCTTGCCGGCGTTCTGGGCCACCTTGGACCAGATGTCCATATCACATATTGACATTTGGGTGGCTCGGATAAACTTTTCGGCTGGTAGAACAATGACGTCGGTGTTGTCCCCTTCGCCGGACTCGTAGTCCGGCCGCCTGGACAGGGCGTCTGCGCGCGCGTTCTTCGTTCCTGCTATATGCCTCAGAATAAAGTCGTATTCCGATAGCTCCAGGAATTCTCGCGCGATTCTCCGGTTGATCTTCCGGGATTCCTTCCAATATTGGAGATTGGCGTGGTCGGTGTGGATGATGATTTTGTGAGGGGATCCTACGAGGTACGTTCTCCACGCCCGTAGTGCTTTAACCACGGCTAGTAACTCCCGGTCGTAGATGTCGTAGTTTCGTTCTGTCTCCGTAAATGACTCGGAGTGGAAAGCTACAGGGTGGAACTTTTTGTCGGTGCCTAGTTGGTTCAGCACTGCTCCGACTGCGACATTTGATGCGTCAACCTCCAACTCGAATGGCTTGGTAAGGTCCGGGAATAGGAGTACCGGTTCTTCACATATACGCCTTTTGATATCTTCAAAGGCGTTCTGTTGCGTGTCACCCCAGTGCCATTGGGTCTCCTTCTTTGTGAGGTCGTGAAGGGGTCGGGCGAGTTGCGAGAATCCTCGTATGAACCTCCGGTAGAAGTTGCAGAATCCTAAGAATGCGCAAACTTCTTTGAGACTTTTCGGGGGTTGCCATTCCCGGATTCCTCGGATTTTGACGGGGTCCATTCGTAACCGCCCGTGACCAATGATGAGGCCTAAGTACTCTGTTTCGTAGACTTCGAACTCGCACTTTTCCGGTTTCACATAGAGATCGTGTGTTTCACAGAGTTGTAGTACTTCATGGAGGACTTTCCGATGGTGTTGTTTGTCGTCTGCGGTGGCGATAAGGATGTCGTCCATGTAGACAACAACTTCATTCGTTAGGATGAGGTCGCGGAAGATAGTATCCATCATGGTTTGGAAGGTGGATGGGGAATTAGTGAGGCCGAAGAACATGACGCGTGGTTCAAACAGGCCTTGATTGGTTTTGAATGCCGCCTTCCATTCATCTCCTTCTTGGATGCGAATGTTGTTGTAACCCCATCGGATGTCCAATTTTGAGTACAGCCGCACGACTCGGATGCGATCGACGAGTTCGGGAATGAGCGGGAGGGGGTAGTGGTTTTTTATGGTGAGTTCGTTGAGGCGTCGATAGTCCTGTACCGGACGCAGCTTTCCATCCTTTTTTTTGATGAAGAAGAAGGGTGACGCGTAGGCGGATTTCGAGGGGCGAATATACCCCTTCTCTAGTTGTTCGTTCAGGAAGGCCGTAAGCGCCTCTCCTTCGTTTGCAGTGAGTGGGTACACTTTGCAGTCGAGTGCAGTGGGTGTGTCAGGGAGTAATTCGATAGCATGGTCCCATACGCGGGACGGGGGGAATCGATGCGACGCTTCTTCGCTGAACACCTTGCGGTGTGACCAGTATTCTGGAGGAACCATTTCCTCAAACGTTCGGGCCTGTCGTTTTGCCGCTTCCTGTTGTGCGAGTTCTGATGCCGTCGTTGTTTTCCGCAGGAAGGCAATCCTTGGCTCCGGTTCTTCGTTCACAACCTGCTCCCATGCCTCCTCGTCGAGCTCATATGCCTGCAAGGCCTTGATGGCGGCCTCTAGTGGCATTGCGTCGCTCTGAAGGTTCAGGCTGGAGATCACGACCGGTTGGAAGTCTTCGTTCAGCGTGGCATTCCTCCATTCTATCTCAGGCTCGAAGGCCGAGAACCAGGGGTAGCCCAGGATCGCTTCGTCCTTTCCTAGGTTGGTAACCAGGAAACAAAGCGTCTTCGTGCGCTCACCAGTTTGCACCGCTAAATCGGTGTACTGGGTTATCGCGCCGTCTCGGTTGTAAGTTCCGTCAACGTTCCATATAGTGATAGGAGCGGAGACGGGTCGGGTTCCGAGATGCGTTCGTTTGAGCAGTTCCGCACAAATAAAGTTGTCGGTTGCTCCAGAGTCCAACAGGACCTGTCGTTCGGCCGTCGCGTTTGCAGATTTGAAAAGAACTGGGATTCGCATGGATCGATATCTGCTATAGTACACGTGTAACGCCTTTGCCCAGGCCGACGGGTTTAGGCGTTCGGAAAATCCTTTCCTCCAAAAAGCTTCTCCACCAAGAGGTCCCGTACTTCTTTTGGCTGAGCGGCCAGCGCTGTGATCTGAGCGTCAGCCGCTTCATCATTCGACAGTACGCGGTTTGCTGATATGGCGACTCGAGTAACGAGGGGGGGAGGCGGTACTGTGGGGGTAATGGGGACGGGAGGAGGCGCTCCTCCGTCGCTTGTGGTCTGAGCAGCGCGAGTGCCTTTTTGTGGGCAATTACGCGACACATGACCCTTTTCTCCGCATCGGAAACATCTCCCCTCCGCGACCAGCCTTTGCTTCTCAGCGTCTTGTTAAGGGCTTGGACCCACTGATCTCGGGTGTGACCTCCCCGTTTCTCGTTTTGTCGGTTACGCGTGAGGCGAGGCTTTAGCATAAGATATTCAGCTTGCTGAAGCCGTGCCGCGTCTTTCCACTGGTCCCACATAACTGGGTGTTGGAAGCGTATAGCGTTGATTACGAGGTTGTCAGGGAGTCCCGCTTGGAATTTCTCAATGACGTTAGCTTCGTCTGGATTATAGCCGGCTTTTGTTGTGAGGTTCTGGAATTTTGCGATGTACGTGTCGATGTCTCCGCCAATCATCTTCAATTTGTCGATGTCTTGGCGCGCTCTGGTTCGTTCGGTGGTGTCTGTGTAGGCGTTCGTGAACCGGTCAAGGACCGTGTTCCATAGGTTTTCTTCGTTGTGCAGTACTCCTCCTGTGATTTGGGTGTCTAACCACGCGGTTTGCTCATCTACCCAATCGTCCACCAGATGTCCCCTCATATAGGAGAGGAAAGTCATGGCTCGCGAGTAGGGTACTGTGAGCTGGTCCACAGTTGGGTTCATCCCTCGATAAATTCGAAAGGATCGAAGAAAGTTTCGACTCTCCTCTTGGTTTCCATCGAAGATGGGTGGTGGGTTGCCCCCAAGTTTGCCCCCTCCCGGTGCTGGTATTGCCCCGGGATGGGCCATGGGGATCGCACCTCCTCCTGGGGGACCGCCACCAGGGGCTCCTCCACCTGGACCGCCTCCGCCGCCACCAGGGGCACCACCGCCCGGTGGGCCTCCACCGCTACCATGTATGCCTCCACTAGGTCCAGCAGCTGGGCCACTGTTCGACCCCGTCGGCGGTTGGGTACTAGAGCTATGAGTCGCTCCGCTCGTCTGAGCAGTCGGTCGACTTCCTGTAGCATGTGCTCCTCCACCGCCCGAGCCGGAGGTTCCCGCGGTAGTAAGGCTGGTGGCAACCTGAGTGTTGGTGGCCATCGTGGGCTGTACTGGGGTGAGGGTGGTTGATTCGTCTGGGTCGACGTTAATACCGGTGATGTTGGTTGACCCGAGGGGTCCTGCGCCGAATTGTGGAGGGACAGGTTTGTATGCGTACCACTGTCCTTGCTTTGGGTCGTAGTCAATGTAAGCCCAAAGGCGGATGTCGTCGAAGTAGTGGACTTGGTGGTATCTTTGGCTTGTCGCGTCGAAGATGAAGTACCCCTCTTGGTTGTTGATTTCTTCCCAAACGACTGCGCCCTTTTCGTGGTCGGAGAGTTCGTCGGTTGAATACCGATCGATGTACTGCTTCTGAAATTTCGCGCGACTCCTACTAGTCGCCAGGGTTGCGAGACTTGACTTAATGTAACGTTACCACAGGAACGTTATGTGCGACGTGCACGCCACTAAGTCGTTCAAGCCGAGGTAACGGGACGTGAGTTAGCCGGTTGAGGCCAAGTTCGATGATGAACAAGCACTACGCGGTCTCCTCAGACACGCGAGTGGTAATCGGGGGTTCTGGGGTTCAAGCGCAACGGCGAACCAAAGTTGTGCTCAAGCGAAACAGCGAGCCAAAGTCGTTCGTGGATTGACAACGATGTGGTATTACACAAGAAGTCAAGTCTACCGTACAAGCTAGGTAGCGTGCGACTTATATACTAGTACAGGATGTTTGTACGCAACAAACATATGGCGCGATAAGTGGAGTCCTTAAGCAAAAGCGGAACAAAGGCAAGACTATAGTAGGGAATAGGGTGATTGCACGGGGTCATGTGGGAGTCAGCTGAGACCGGAGCGCCGTGAACTTTGATATACAAGGAAGGGGACATGAGGGCGTATCGTGCGGCGAAGAGATCATGGGAAACGGTTGGGCGCGTGATGAGTTATGGGCGTAACAAGGTGGGGTATGGGAATGGGAAGCAAGGAACGGGAGCGTCCATGAGAAAAGGAAGAGAAATCGTAACATCTACTACCGCCGGGATTATCGCGAAATCGTCGGGACCTTGGGGAGAGGCAAGTCGTGTTACTGCCAGGAGGTCTACTTGTCTACGCCCCGTCCTACAGCTATGCACCCCGCCATCTCCCCGCACCAACTTGCCGTCTTCAGCCCGCAAGATCCCCGCGCCGTCACCATCAACGAGGTCCTGAGCGAACTCAAAAACCCCCGTCTGTCAGCGGAGGTTTCGAGGTTGCGGCAATGCCTCGGGGATAAAATCGCCCTGGATGCGCGACGGGCGGACTTACAGCGGCTTGAACAAGAAGCCACGCGGGACCAGTTTCACCTAGATACCACGCTGGAGGGTATCACCAAACGCCTGCAGTACGCAGGCGCTATCCCACTCATAACCGACAAGTTCGTCGAGCTCACTACTCGTCCGGTACGCCCCCGCCATCTCTACCCCGAACTCCCTCTCGCACCCCGACGAGGCGGGCCAGCCAAGATGCCCCGCCTCGTGGATGGGCCCAGTCGCACGCAGAAGCGACGAAAGTGCTATCTGTGCAAGAAGCGGGGCCACAAGATGAGCGAGTGTCCGAACCGACCCCCATCCGGAGTATGTACGTGGTGCGCGAGTCGGGCCCATGAGTCGACTAACTGTCTTATCCATCGGCTCGCGCCCATTACCCCGGCGTTTGAGGAACCGTCGGAGCGACCTCGGTGGTGCGGGAAGTGTCTCAGGTTCGACGCACGACACGACGAGATAGAGTGCCCACAGTACGAGATGTGCCGGCAATGTGGGGAGCGCGGAAGGTATCTGTTCCTTCGCCGACATGTTTGCCCAGTGGATGACCGGGATGACGAAACTAATGACCCCAGCGCTGATGTATACGACTACGTTGGCAGTGACTGAAGTCGTGGCGACTTCAGGTCTAATAGGGGGGTAATGTTACGATTTGACTTCTCTTTCTTGTGGACGCTTCCGTTTCTTGCTTCCTACTCCCATACCCCACCTTGTTACGCCTATAACTCATCACGCGCCCAGCCGTTTCCCATGATCTCTTCGCCGCACGATACGCCCTCATGCCCCCTTCCTCGTATATCAAAGTTCACGGCGCTCCGCTCTCAGCTGATCCCCGCATGATCCCGCGCAATCACCCTATTTCCTACTATAGGTTCGCCTTTGTTCCGCTTTTACTTAGGACTCCACATGTCGCGCCATCTGTTTGTTGCGTACAAACATCCTGTACTAGTATATAAGTCGCACGCTACCTAGCTTGTACGGTAGACTTGACTTCTTGTGTAAATACCACATCGTTGTCAATCCACGAACGACTTTCGCTCGCTGTTTCGCTTGAGCACGACTTTGGTTCGCCTTTGCGCTTGAACCCCAGAACTCTCGACTATCACCTGCGTGTCTGAGGAGACCGTGTGGTGCTTATTCATCATCGAACTTGGTCTTACCCGACCACCTCGCATCCCGTTACCTCGGCTTGAACGACTTAGTGACGTGCACGTCGCACATAACGTTCCTGTGGTAACGTTACAGCCAGGCAGTCCAAGAACGAAATGTAACATCACCCCCTTTTCAGGTTCAAGCCCCAGCTTGACCACACATGACTGTCAAGGGATTTGTGCCTACTTCACATAAGGCTCTAATCCAGGCTATCTCTTCGGCATCTTCATCAGCTCGGGGTCTGCAATGAAGCGAGGCCCACTTGTTCTCGATGCGGTCCACCGCGTGAGCCCTCTGAAGTTGGGCAATGCACCTGTTCCTTTCGATCTCTATCTGCTCCAGTTTCATCTGTTCTGCCACTACCCGATGCTGTTGAGCACGCCAGCCGAGGGTCATGCACTGGTATCGGTGTACCTTGGCCACGAGGGTTGCGTCCTTCATGTGAAGGAGCGCCTGGTCGACAGAGTCCACTAGTCCCAAGTTGGAGAGCAAGAACGTGAGGTCGTCGTTGGAGTAAGTGGGGGTAGGGGACTGCTCGTCGTAGTACGGGGTGACGTGCACCGGCTTCCCATACTGCTGGTTGCATCCAGCTCGAAAGGCCAGTACGAACGGGTCGGCGGTGAGGATGAGTTGAGTAAAACGGGCTGGCCAAAGACGCTCCTGAGCATCTCAAATCTGGAAGGGGATGTAATGAACTCCCCTGTTGTACTGGTACCCCCAAGGCGGGGGTGTCTCTGCCCAATCTTCGGCCTCCTGCACATGTTCCTCCTCTTGATCTGGGCGAACCTTGGATGGATGTGGCACCGATAATGTGATAGCTTCCCCAGTGGGTCCGCATAGCGGGGGAGTTTCCGAGTGTGTCAAGGTGAGATGGGTGGCGTAACGTAGATATTGATGCGCCTTGAGACGCTCAGCTGGGTCGTACAGATCCCCGCCTTCGTTGGGGCCCGGTGGGGACGATGGGCGGCTGGGCACATATCCTTGTTCGTCGCCCGCTGGAGTAGGTGCTCTGGTTGGGACGTAATTGCTCCCGAGTCGACTGGGCTGGTTGGTCTCGGAATAAAGAGTGGGGGACGGCGAAGAAAGTCGGGATGTCGGGGGGGAAGGAGGACAGTCTCCTCGTTGGTGAAGGGCGAGGGCAGACGACAGGGGTGACGGTGGTGTGGACTGAACTCGGTAAGGTGCCAATAGTTTGGTGTTGATGACATATCGGAAGTTGACTGGAGAGGATGGGCGCATGAGTAATGGTATTGGAGAGAGGGGATGGGGACGTCTCTTGGGATTTCCCTGCGCTTATATGTACTTCACACGCGGGGTTGGAATTTTTGAATTCCCAAATTGCATCATCTGCGAACACGTCATCTTTGTCGACCCACTGATTGTCCGAGTCTGGGTATCCCTTCCATTTGACCAAATATTGTAGTTTGTGACTTCTGCCGAAACGCTGAGAGTCTAGAATCTTCTCGACTTCATATTCTTCTTCACCACTGACTAGATCTGGTGGTGGGCGCTGATAATTGGGTCCGTGCGTGGGTGTCTCGCAATAGGGCGTCAGGAGATCCACATGGAACACTGGGTGGATCTGCCACTGCGTGGGAAGTTCTAATCGATAGTTAACTGCAGACATCACCTGAACGACCTTAAAGGGGCCGTGGCGTCGGGCTGCTAATTTCGCCGTGGGTTGATGGGTGCGTAGGTGGCATCCTTCTAGCCATACTTGATCCCCGATTTGGAACTTGGGCGTATCTTTTGCTTTGATCCACCCCTGCTGCGCTTTGATCATTAATGACTGTGCACGCTGACGAAGTTCCTTGAACTGTTTGACCCTGAGCACTACTTGTGGGATTGGTGATGGTCTATCGGTCCAGTCGGTGTGGGGGTTATATCCCATAAGGAGCTGGAAAGGCGATTCTTTAGTGGTTTCGCTTGGCCAGTTATTGTGTGTGAACTCAGCCATGGGGAGGTAGTGAATCCAGTCGTCTTGCCGTTTGTTAACCCAGAATCGTAAGTATTGTTCTAACCACTGATTGGTGCGCTTGGATTGTCCATCTGTACGCAGGTGGTACGCTGTTGAGATGTTTTGTTCGATGCCAAGGATCTTGCATAGTTCGCGCGTAAACTTTGATGCAAATCGTGGGTCCCTATCACTGATTATCTTGCCGGGTAATCCAAATCGAGGGAATACGTGTTTTACATACAGGGCGGCAGTTCCTTCAGCCGATATTTCCTCTTGACAGGGGATGAACAGGGACATCTTTGTACAATCATGATCCGTTATCATGAGGATCGTATCACAGTCCTGTGCCATGGGAAGTTTAGTGATGAAATCAAGGGCAATAGTTTCAAACGGCATGGCCTCCGGTTTGGGAAATATTGGGTGCAGTGGCGCTTTGATGGCCCTGGTGTTGACCTTGATTCTTTGGCAGTCGGTGCAACCCTTGACATAATCCATGACTTCTTGGCGAAGTCCAGGCCACCAGTAGTATCGTTCCACAAGTTTGATGGTCCAGCTGATTCCGGGGTGTCCGTATACCGGAGGGTCGTGGTGCATTTTGATGATTTCGTGTTTTTCATGGAGACCTCCGGTGACTGCACATCTTCCGTCTTTATACCATGTACCTTCAATCAGTTTGAGGTTGTGTGGGTCTACCCACAGGCGTATCTTTTCAGCGTCTTGTGTGTATATCAGGTTGGTCTTTTCCATTTCTTGTACTGATATGGTGGCGTTGATTCGGAGCGGATCTTCGGTGGTGTCCAACGATGTCACCCTGACGAAGACCTCATCTGGTAGTACCGTGACATGTTTGTTGTTGCCTTCTCCTTGGTCATAGTCTGGGCGTCTAGATAAGGCGTCGGCTCTTCCGTTTGCTGTTCCCTTAATGTGGTGAATCTCGATGTCGTACTCAGAGAGTTCGAGTACTTCCTGGGCTACTCGGCGACTTATTTTTTGTGGGGAGCACCAATATTGTAGGTTCATATGATCCAAGAAGACTTTGATCTTGTGTGGAGATCCCGCTAGATAGTGTCGCCAGTTCCTGAGTGCTTTAACAATTGCCAGAAGTTCCAGGTCGTAGATGTCGTAATTCCGTTCCACGGTGCTAAGGGTGTTCGAGTAATACGCGATGGGGTGTCTTTTGCCATCTTCTTTGCACTGGAGTAGTACTGCTCCTACTGCAAATCCTGACGCGTCCACTTCTAGTTCGAACTGATCTTCCAGGTTGGTGTGTGCAAGTACCGGTTCTTCTGTGACAAGTTTCTTGATCTTGTCAAATGCTTCTTGTTCCGCGGCTGTCCATGTCCATTCAGTATCTTTGTGTGTAAGTTTGTTGAGCGGTCGTGCGTAGGTGGCAAAATTTCGAATGAAAGCGCGATAGAAGTTGCAGAAACCTAAGAAGGATCGCACCTGTTTGACGTTCTTTGGGGTGGGCCATTCCTTGATGCCGGAAATTTTGACAGGGTCCATGCGAGTCACCCCCTTTTCAATGATTACCCCCAGGTAATCGATGCTAGGAGCGTGGAAGATGCATTTCTCCGGTTTGAGGAAGAGGTTGTTCCATTCCAATAGGTCCAATATGTCGTGTACCATGTCGATGTGTGTCTGTTTGTTAGACCTTGTAGCGATGCCGATGTCATCCATGTATACCCTGATAACCATTCCCTTTGTCTCGTGATAAGCGATGAGATCTTTGCAGATCTCGTTCATCATAGTTTGGAAGGTTGCTGGGGAGTTTGTTAGTCCGAAGAACATTACCGTGGGTTTGAAAAGTCCGTAGCGTGTTTTAAACACTGCCTTCTCCTGGTCCCCTTCTTTAATGCGCACATTGTTGTATCCCCAGCGAATGTCGAGTTTGGTGAATATGAATGCTCCGCTGAGGTCGGCGATGAGCTTGGGTATGAGTGGGAGAGGATATTGGTTGCGTATGGTCCATTTGTTGATATTCCGATAGTCCTGTACTGGGCATAGTTTTCCGTCCTTCTTTTTGATAAAGAAGAATGATGATGCGTATGGGGATTTAGAAGGTCTGATGTACCCTTTTGCCAGTTGCTCGTCGATCCATTCTTTTAATGCTTTGTCCTCGGCTTGACTCATTGGGTAGACCTTGCAGTTGATGGTGTCCGGGGCATCTGGTTTAAATTTGATAGCGTGATCCCATGGCTTTGAGAGGGGAAATCGATGTGACTCCTCTTCACTGAAGATTTTGACATGTCGTTTGTATTCTTCTGGGACTGCTTTCTTTTCTGTGTATTGTTGCGCTTCAATTGCCAGCTCAGTGGATGTGGTGGCTCGTAGTCACATTGCCTCTGGGTCGCATTCTTGTCGTAGTTCTTCTTCGATCTGTTGCTTGTTGGGTACTCCTAGTATTTTCTGGAGTACCAGTCGAGCGATGACTGGATCTATGTGTGGTTTGGTAGGGTTGATGGTGCGAAGTACGACTGGATACTCAGCTTTGTTTAGGGTGGCAGAGGCCCATTGAATGTCTGGTTGGAACGTGGCCAACCAAGGATATCCTAGGATGATATCTTCTCCTCCTACATCCATGACGAGGAATCTCATGTCCTTTTTGATTCCTTTGGTCTCTACTTCGAGGTCCATGCAATGGGTTATCTTGCCTCCTTTGTTGTGCATACCGTCGATATTCCAGATCTTGCGATGACAGTCTAGCTCTTTGAGACCTAGCCTCATCCTTCTTGCGAAATCTGGATGGATAAAGTTGTTAGTGGCTCCAGAGTCCACTAATGCTTGTTTGTTGGCCATGGCGTAACTTGCGTGCAATGAAACTGGAACATGCATAGATTGATAGCACGTTATGAACACAGAGTTACATCGTAATGCCCTCACCCAGGCCGTCGGGTTCAGGCACTTTGAAAATCCTCTCACCCCATTAGGTCCCTGACTACCAAATCCCTAGCTTCCTCGTCAAGGTTTTGAACTCCATTTATCCAGCTGGTCGCCCGTTCTTGTGGCGTTTCAGTGGTGGCATGGGTGCCACGGCTACTGCTGCCATCATCTTCAAATTGGATTAGCGGTTCTTCTTGGACGCTCTGTACTTCCTTGATGAATGCACCATGTCCTTGGCGGGGTTGCCAGTTCTGGTTAGTGCGTGGGTGGCATGGTTGGAGACAGTTGTGAGACATGTGGCCGGGCTTTCCGCAGTTGTAGCAATTGATATTCTTCATATCTACGACCCCTCTTCCTTGGGGACGTCCTCCCTGGGTGTATGGTGGTTTGGTGTAATCTATTTCCTCCGATCCAGCGAGGTGGGCGTGGACTCTTCCCGGAGTGGTGTTCATCGCGTCTGGATGACTGTGGAACGCTTGCCATCCCTGCCAGGGTTGCTGCGGGCAGTTTGGAGCATTGAATGTCCTTAAAGAGGTGTTGCCTTGCTTACCGGGTCCTGGGGGTTTACGTCCCCCCAAACGCGTTTGAAGATGCATCCATTTGCACTGCTGCTCCAGCACCGCTACTTTCCATTGGGCGTAGGTGTTCGGACTGTGGAAGTTGTAGGTGTTCTTGTATAGTTCTACGGGGAGTCTGCTTGTGAACTTGTCGAGGACAAGAGAGTCATCAAATCGGTATCCTGCCTCGTGTACTGCTTTCTCAAATTTGGCTATGTAGGAGTCGATGTCTTGTCCCTCCATTCAAAATCCCTTCTGGAGGTCTTGTTGTGCTCTTTCCCTTTCGAGGGTGTCGGCAAAGGTGTTGCGGAAGCCGAGCTCGATAGCTTCCCAGATCCACTTGTCATAGGGCCCATGTTTGGCTTTGTATGCTTTGACCCATTTGGTGGTAGATAAGACCCATTCATTGACGTGGTCTCCTTGGATATAGGTCAGAAAAATTAGTGCCTTGCAATATGGGAGGGTGAACGCAGGGTTATCGTAGTTGGTCTCCACAAAAAGTTCCCATTGGGTGAGGAACTGTTGAACTTTGGTGCGGTCCCCTGTGAATATGAGGGGTTCTTTGCCCATGAATTTCTCGGGCTTGGTTCCACTCGAGACGTTTGGTCCAGTGAAGAGGGGTCCTCCTGGATCTCCTCCTCCATCGCCTCCTCCGTCTCCTCCTCCTGGTGGGCCTTCTCCATGACTGACGCGCGTGGGTTCCTGGAACGTAGTGGGTTGTTCGGTGATAGTAGTCGTCATGTCTGTGGGGATTGACTCAGCTAATATTCCTAGTTGGGCTTCTTCTTCTTCGGCTTGAGCTTTGAGGATGCGGATTTCCTCTGGGTTGCTAGCGAGGGATGGGGAAGGTGCGGGTGTCTTGGGTGTAGGTGATCAAACGGGTTCTTCTTCTTCTCCGTCGATGGGTCCCCACTGATCTCTTGTAGTTACTTCGCTTTGGAGTACGTCAAGGCAGAGGGTTGAGCCTGCGGGTCGGACAACTTGTAGTTTGTAGTGGAGTGCGTCCCACTTGAGTTCAGCCCAGCAGGTGTGTTCAAAGTTGAATTCTACTGGGATGAGTCCTGTAGTACCGTCTTTGTAAGTATAGGAGACGACGTAGCCTGGGTCTCCTTGTTCAGTCTGCCAAAATGCTCCTTTGAGGTATTGCTTAGGGACATTGCGTTCCCCTCTTCTGTCAATGTGATATGGGTGGAAAGGGATCCAAAGATCTCTGGTTGTTACTGCTGTGGAAGCCACGTTGAAGGATCTTGGTCTTAATGTAACGTCTACCATGGACGTTGGCCTGACTTAGGCGTCTGTATAACATGGGTTCCCTTCCTGACGATATCGGTGGTTGTTGGGGGAATCAGGAAAGACTGCAGGATGTCGCTGGTATGCTCCGAGGTGGTCGCGATAGGTATAGAGGGGTAGGTCAAGGGGTACACCTGGAGGGGGTGCAGGGACTTTACGAATATACCTCCACCGAGGGTGGTCGACGATGTAGTAGGACTTGTAGGGTCTTGCAACACGAGAGTTGAGATACTCAAAGACGAGATGACACGTAGTACCAGGCAGGTAAGTTACGGTCGGCATATCCACCATTCACAGGGGAACTGGGGATGGAAGTCACGGGGATCCCTTCTTGGTCTGAGGGATATACCGGAGCTAGTTCACTTAAGAGTCACGTGACCCTGGCACGTGACCTGGTCTAGACTTGCACCAGAAGGATCCAGATGAGCCTGTGCCTGGATTGTGATTGGATCTGCCTCATGGAATGTATGGTTCCTAGTTTCTGATGGACTGATTGATTGTGCCTGTGGCTTGATGCGCCCATTCACTGTATGTTTCAGCCACTGATTGATGGACTTCTGACCCCGTTTCACCTTCACCTCATTGTTGACCTTGTGACTGTATGCCCCTGACTCGTGTTCCTTTGCTTCCGATTGGACGATACGTACTAGGTTTTGGACATCAGGCTGAGCTTGAAAGCTCCCTGAATGTGTATAAGTAGCACCCCAGTCTCACTGATATCCCTCAGCTTGACTTCTTGTATTCTACCAGCCTACAAGTAGACCAAAGCAGATACAGGCAACCCCTGTATATATATCCCTCTCCGATCCTGTCTCCTTTGCTTGAGCACGTCATCCTCTTCTTCTTTGCCACTCGCGTTACGCATATCCTCGTCGCCGTCGCCTATGGCATCGTCCAAACCCTAGAAGAACTCAGCAAATCCCAAGATCTCGAGAATCCGACCGGAAGATAGACCAGTCGAAGTCTTGGTCGCCACCGTGATACCGCAAGAACCCCTGAAATCCCATCGAGTAGCCAGACTCCGGAAGGTGCACCCGCTGGAGCGTAACAATTCCTATCAATTTCTGCACCACTAGTCGGGCGATGACGGGGTCTATACGTGGCTTGGTGGGGTTGATAGTACGAAGTACCACTGGATACTCAGCTTCGTTAAGGGTAGTGGAGGCCCATTGAATGTCAGGCTGGAACGTAGCCAACCAGGGGTATCCTAGGATGATGTCTTCTCCTCCTACGTTGGTGACGAGGAACCTCATGTCTTTCTTGACCCCTTTGGTCTCGACTTCTAGATCCACGCAATGGGTTATCTTGCCCCCTTTGTTGTGCGTGCCATCAATATTCCAGATCTTTCGATGACGGTCTAATTCTTTGAGGCCTAGCCTCATCCTTCTTGTGAAATCCAGATGGATAAAGTTGTTAGTGGCTCCAGAGTCCACTAATGCTCGTTTGTCGGCCATGGCGTAACTTGCGCACAATGAAACTGGAACATGCATAGATTGATAGTGCGTTATGAACACAGAGTTACATCGTAATGCCCTCACCCAGGCTGTCGG